>APFE030598808.1:0-30212 GCA_000404065.3 Pinus taeda
GGCTCTTGTGATGCAGCTGAAGGCTGTCTTTCAACCTAAAACGGAGGCTGTTGTGATGCAGCTGAAGGCAGCTGTGATGTTTCAAACTGAAGGGAGGCTCTCATGATACTGCTGAAGGCACCTGTTGTCTTTCAAGCTGAAGGGGAAGCTCTTGTGATGCTGTAGGTCTGTCACCTGTTGTCTTTCAAGCTTAAGGGGAGGCTCTTGTAATGCTGCAGGTCTAACTTTCAAGTCTCAGTAGCATTATATGTTGGAGAAGCCTTCTATATTGGAGAAGATCCACTTCTCGTTGTCACTTGAGGCCAGTAGATCATTGCCACTTAAGGCCAGTTGATCATAGCTAGCAGTAGCAAGTTCTCGTTGCCACTTAAGCCAGTTGATCATAGCTAGCAGTAGCCAGAAGGACATGTATCCAATCTGGGCAATTGGGCAGGCAACTGGATGGCAACCCCAGAAGGTTCAGCAATCATACAACTGCTACGGGGTATGCTACCTACATTGAAAAGGTTGCAAGCGGTGGTAGGCGTACAGAAGCCTTCTGCAGACAGAGAAGGAATGCTACCTACATTGAAAAGGTGGCAAGCGGTGGTAGGTGTACAGAAGCCTTCTGCAGACAGACATAATCCTTCTGCAGACGGACATGTAGAAGGCAGTGCCCACTTACGTGTACGTACATTGTTGTTCAGCAGTGGCCTCTTACGTGAACGTGTAGAAAAGCGGTGAACATTGTTGTTTTGATGCGGGAGTAATTTAAAGCTATTCTCATGGATATAAAACTAGTCTCGTGGATATAACATTTGATGTTTTCAAATGATACCAGTACGAGTTTGATGTTTTTAAATGATACCAGTATTAGTCTTATTTTCTCCATTTGCTAAGCAAATTTCTAACCGAGAGAATATAACCTTATTGTAAGCAGCTTAAATGTTAAATGTCGCATTTCAATTACTATAGTCCCATTAGTCCCATGCCATTGCCATTAGTCCCATGCCATTGCCAGATGGCAGGGACTAATAAGATTGCAGGGTCATAATGTTTTGAGTGCTGATATTAGCGTTACTATGCACTATCAAAATGTAATTCTAATTCAATTTTGATAAACAAAATCACAATTTTCTTCTTAAAATTGATAATTTTCATTTATTTTGTTTTCTTTTAAATTAATAATTAAAGCATTGGGCATTCCTTGCACTTCTGTTTCATTGAGAAAAATAAATTAAATATTTTTCAAAACGATCTTAAAAGTTTGGCACTCCAAATTAGGTAGTAAAAATTAACGAACTTAAAAGTAAGGAATTTACCCCCAGCTCTCAACAATGGCCCAAGACACTTCAAAACCTCGGTAAAATGAAGCATGCAAATCTAAATCCAGCCTTCTCACCCTGGGAAAATATTTACACATAGAATTCATCTGCATTAGAACTTTCCTATTTGGCAGCTCCTACTGCTCTGGCCAAATGTGGCACCATCTATTTTTACAGTTTCATAAATAAAAAATGGCACAGGAATATGATCTGATCTCATAAAAATACCAAATTTTCTTTGATCATTAATAAAACTTATCGCATACATTTCATGTGCACCACAAAAAGCTACACTGCACCAGTAACAAGTTAGCGACTACTGCGAACAGGAACCAAACTCATACCAAAAATCAACTCATTCTGAACATATAACCAGGTAGAAATTGCGCTCTTGAAGCCTCAGCAAATTCCAACTCAATCATAAGCCCTTTTTAAGGGCTTCTGAACCACAGCCAGGGAATTATTCATATCATCATCAGCCTCTCTGTCGAAACAAAAGCAACCCATGGGATTCAAACCCCGAATCCTATTTAAAAAATAAAATAAATAAATAAATAAATAACCCCGCAACCATTACAATATAATCCCCACAACAAAAAAATGGAAGAAATAAAACAACGTATTCAGCATTTTTATCCACAGGCCATTAAAAACAAGAAGCAACGGGAAGAAAATATGTGCAAGTGTCTGGAGTTTGCATCAACAAAACACGAATGAATATGATGCAATCTAATTCTGTTGCAACATCTAATATAGCGTTCTGTCGCGGCCGCCTTCCACAGGAAAGGCAGCCATGTTTGACAGAATGCCTGAAACGATATTAAAACATAAACCCTTAATACAATCGCCTACGTTGCTCCATTCAGTCCTCCATGACCATGAAGTTAACGATCTACTGTGAATACTCATGCGCTAAACCCCCCTCCTGCCTTTTGTATTCGGAGACGACGAACAACCAAACCCTAAACATACAGTTAGGGCTAGGGTTTGGTATTGGAGTTTCATTTTTAAGCTAGTTTATTAGGGTAACACATGTTTGTCGTCTCCAAAGTCGTGTCTATGGCGAGGGTTTAGGTTTTCGTAATGGAAAGCATGAGCATATATCGAATTTCATCCTTTAGTCACAAAATCACACAATTAAAAACTAGCACTCTAGTGCAAAGGAACGCTGAAAGGAAGAGCCAAATGTGGAAGGAAACCATCTCCATGTGATACATGTGAGGGTATTTAATCAATGTCATTTTAAGGGGTGCACAAGCATGATAATTTTGGGTAATTGTATGTCTTTTTTATTAATCGCATGTTTTCCTGGTTAACTATATGGTGCATTTTCTTTTATTTCTTCTACGAGCTATAGGGTAATTGTATGTCTTTTTTATTAATTGCATGTTTTCCTTGTTAACTATAGGGTGCATTTTCTTTTATTTCTTCTACAAGTTATAAGTGATTTCTTAGATTTTAATGTTGGAAGCCCAAAATGTAATTTACAAGGTAAATAAGTTATTTAGGCATTTTCGCTATAAATTTTCTTTTGGGACATTCTAGAGATTAAAACTGGGATCATGGCGAGGGGAAATCCCACTGATCATATGGTTCAATTTTCAGATCTTAGTTCGCTATATTTTTAGATATATGATCTAAGTAAGTTAGGCTTCTTAAATACTTCTTCAAATAGATCTTCTTGGAATTAGTGTTATAACTTTTCTTTTAGGAGGTTCCACAGGCTTAAACGTCGACCATATTGTGGGGAAAATCAAGCTCTCTAAATGCTTTTGAAATAAGGTTAGTTTAAATTTTTTGCTATAACTTGTCTTCTGGCTAGTTTTAGAGGTTGAAACTTGGATCATAATTGGGGGAAATATCGAGGAAATTTTGGTACATATTTCATATCTTGGTTTGCTATATTTTCATGTTAATTTTCTATTGTTCTATGTTGTTACAATCACTTTAGCCCAATTCTTTTATTTAATTAGCAATCTTTCAACACAATTTATTATTCTAATTATCAAGAACAGTTGTTGATAGAACAATAAATGAAATAAACAGTAGAAGAAAATCAAGAGCTATAAGAAACACAAGGATTTGGTCAAAGACTAGGGAAAAACCCCACAAGGGGGAAATCCCTTTCAAATTATTCTTCTTATTAGATTGTCATAAAATGTTCCACAAAGAGAGAGTACAATGTTCCAATTCACCAATCACAAGACTATCCAACAAAACCAACCAAACTATACCCAAGGGATGAGCCTAATAGATTGATCTAATTCAAATCAAAGTTTCCAAGCCTGTGATAAACAACCAAAGTCTGCGGTCAACTATCCAAAGTATCTTAGGTCATAGCCGCATGGAGCTAGTAACCATGTCAGTGGTTGTAGCTCTCCAACCACAGTGAGCACCCTATCATGCGAGTGACTACAACCGAGAATTTCTTGTTCCAACCCTACGACAACAAATCAAAATTCCTTTTTCACATGTGCGGGCTCAGACCCTATAATTTCATACATATATGAACCAATTTTGTGAACCAACCTTAGACCTGTGTGAGCCAAAACCAAAGAAAAGAGAGAAGAAGATGATTATTGATGATATCCAAATGGGTTCACTTGAATTGTATTTATATGCTTCCAAGGGTGTCCAACTTCTCTTTAGAGTTGACCTATACTTTTGTGCACATGTGGGTTTCCTCCTTAAAAATACATTTTTCCCTAACCAAATTAAATTCTTTCAAGGGATAGGAGGGGCCTTCCTTGACGAGGAAGACTGTCCAAAGGAGGGAATTTGTCCCCGAGCTGCCAAATTAACACTCCCTCTTTGCTAGGGATAAATTATTGACTGCAACGTATGTCCCATCTCAAAATATCTCATCATCATGAAGTGTCGTCACTACTCATCTACTAAACACTCTCGAATTTAACAGAAGAAGAATTTGACATCATAGGGGAGCTCAAGTTACCACCCTTTATCCAATGAATCTTCATAGGGGAGTTCCAAATCAACCCACATCGTATGGGAGCCTAGCTCAACCCACTATCCAAGGAAAATATGCACGATACAACTTATCGTGAGGTAAGGATCACAACTATCCTATTGTCTTTTAATCTTCCCATAAGGACCGTAAAGGGTCGAGTGGTAGAACACCTGCATCCACTACCTTGGGAGGCGATACAAACTTACCCAACAAGATAAGGATCATACACATGTAGAAATTTTGAATAATTTAACACATATTCAACAGAGATTATCCTGATCATGTACTATTGCGGAAAACATACACAATACATAAGCTCCTCTACGTTGATCATCAATATAGCAGCATCAATAACAATAAAACATCAAGAGCATTCACACATTAACACAGTATGTATCCGGGGAAAGCATCTCGCTAAAAACCCCAACTATCTGTATATTAATGATTGAGTCATGTAACATTACAAAGTACAATGCTTATCACAAGCAATCCAGTACCAGCTCCACCTGTTACACACAATACAACTCAGATCTGAATCAATCACTGGCTCAAATCTCTTCCGCTGCTCAATACCTGCACAAGAAACGGTGATAATTCCAAGGCAGCCACGTCTTTCCTTGGCTAAATCACGTGAGAACAAGCTACAATGTGGGCAAACTCATTGGCATACTCAATCCCCTGATTTGTGCAAGATTTGGTGCACAACTATATTCACAACTGATAGCAATCTGATTCTCTAACACCTGTCCCTGCTGAACTGAACATGCACTGACATGCAACTGAGTTAACTGATGTATTCATTAGTTGTATTATGAGTTAATAACTTGTGAATTAATTATTAACTAATTCACCCAACTCATCTCTAGTCTATTTGCCAGTTAGACTAAATACAACCAGTTTAACAAAGCTAAACTGAACACAACTCCATAAACTGCACCTCCAGTCCACTAAACTCAACTCACTTGAGTTCTAACTGAAGTCATGCATGAAAATATTCAACTAACCCATAAGAACCACGTATTTCCTTCATGCAATTGCATGTGCCACATCCGTAGCTCGAACTGAAGTGCTCCAAGGGAATAAGACAAAGTTTATAGTCCAAATATTATTGTGAGATAATAATATTTGACTTTTCTATTTTTGACAGCCAGTCTAAAAATAGACTTGATCACTCACACTGTGATCACTCACACTTTCATCAAAAATAGAAGTCCATCTATTTTCCAACTTGATCAATCATCCATAAACAACAACCTGCAATCCATAGACATGATCCATATGTCTAAAAATAGACATAGTCTAAAAATAGACTTGCGCCAAAAATAGCCTGCGGGACCACTTAGTGAAGACGACTCCTTTCCACTAAGCTCCATCATCTTGTTTCATTCTCAACAAGCATTTCTTGTTGCACACTTTTCAACAATAATGTGACTGCTAAAGAAGAAGAAGATGATCCATGAAAAATAAACATTCCAGAGACTGAGTGAAAACACGAGGTTGAAGGACCTAAGACAGAGAACCCTGATGTAATAGAACAACTGAAAACATGACAAGTAAATATTGGATCTGATGCGGAGCCTAAGTTCGCAAAGATAGGAGACTATTAGGACGAAAATACAGTCGATAAGGTGGCCGAATTGCTATGCAAGTATTAGGATCTATTCCCAATGAAGTTCTCGGATCTAAAAGGTATTGTAGGAGATTTGGGCGTAATGAAAATTACTTTGAAACTTAACGTGAAGCCCATAAAGTAGAGACCTTATCGGCTCAATCCAAAGTATAAAGAAAAGGTGTGCAAAGTGCTTGATAATATGTTGGAGGCCAAAATTATCGAACTAGTTGAAGAATCTGATTAGGTGAGCCCTATGGTTGTCCAAGAAAAGAAACAACAAGGTCAAATCAAAATATGCATAGATCTGAGGAAGCTGAATGATGCATGTGTGCATGATCCATTTCCAAAACCATTTACAGATGAAGTGTTAGAGAATGTTGGAGGATAGGAGTCTTATCCATTCACTGATGGATTCTTAGGATACCATCAGATTAAGATTGTGTCGGAGGATTGCAACAAGAAAACCTTTGCGACAAAGTGGGGTTGCTTTTAGTATACAATAATGCCATTCGAGCTGAAGAATACACCCACGATCTTCTCTAGGGTAGTAATCGCGATGTTTAAGGAGTTTATTAATAAATTATTGGAGGTATATTTTGATGAGTGGACTGTGTTCGGATTGGTGAGGCGCCATGTTGCAAGTCTGCGCCTCATGCTGGATACATGTCGTAGATACTAGATCACGCTAAACTTGAAAAAATGTATATTTTGTGTGCTTTTGGAATTTTATTAGGCCATGTCATATGTAAGGAGGTATTGATGGTGGGCCTTACGAAGATAGCAGTGATTGTGAATTTAGAAGCTCCCAAGAATGTTAAGCAGCTACGCACAACACTGGGTCACATAGGCTACTATAGCAAGTTTATCAAGTCTTATGCCCATATAACTGCGTCGATGGAGGGCCTAACGACATAAAAGTTGGTCTAAGAAGAGCAATAGGCCACAATACAAAGCACATCAGACCTTGAAGTATTGAAGATGGAGTTCAGTGACCTCCGCAATAAAGTCGAGAAGCCAACTTAGTGACTATAGGGTGAGTCACCATATTTGTGTTGGGGCCTTGTTGGGATGGGGTCCCAGAGGTAAATTTTTGTAATAGTTTTTGTTAAAGAATGTAAAGTCTCCACGAAATGTGGAAGCGGAGCATGAAGCTAAGTAAGAGTCAAAGGGGCATTAGTCCCTTGTATGGGTAGGTGATAGGATGGTTTTGATACCCACCCATGGTATGTGGACCATGGTATTGTAATGAAAAGGATATATATAGTTGAGTCATAGTGAGTCTTAGAAGATAACTATTTGTGAAGAATCATTGTAAGGGCAAGGTGCTAAGGCAGGAAAATTCTGTTTCTTGTACTTAGGCGAAAGGGGAAGGCTCTTGCAGTTGAGTGTGTGGGCCCCTGCAACTGGGTGCGTATGGATAAGAAGTTTGTATCTAAATGATTATACTTAATAAAGACTATTTTTGAGCCGAATTTGTGCATCTGTGCCTTGTTTATTGTTTCAGTTAAGTTTGTATATCTCCACGATCTATTATGAATTATGTGAATTAATGCTTGTTTATTGTGCGAAAGTAGTGGATATGTATTTTTTATGCATGCTAATAACAATTGAATACCTTCACGAAGAGTTGGAAAATGTTAGAATAGATTTGCTTTAGTTGTCTTTCGGAAGAAGTAGATCTGCGTGAAGGAAGATTCGAGCCATAAGATCTTTAGGAAAACCATCACACATGTATTTGGATGCAAAAGCCTAGTTCTAGCATCCCCCAATACTGCTTCGGGTGAGATAGTAGCCTGTGATACATAGGTTGTTTCCAAAAGGGCCAACAATTAGGTTTTTTTTGGTTGGCACGAAAAACTCTAAACTTGGGTCAAGCCCCATCAAGCCAACGACACACCCTTTCATGTGACTACACTTTGCCTACATAGTTGTAACCATCCTAACTGATATTGCCTTCTTCTTACCATGAAAGACTCTATGTTCTCCATTGTCATCCAAGCATTCAATAGCCTTTTCATAACAATCCACCTTATTCCTTTAAAGATACAACCAATCCATACCCAGAAGCATACTATATGATCCCAATGGAAGCACATTTAGATGTGCCGATGTAGGCATACCATTCAACTCAAATTCAAGGGCTCTTACCCAATGATGAACCCTTTTCTTAGTACCTATATCCAATTTCCCTAACCAAGACTATTTTCAAACCACAATTATCCACCAGTCAATATTAACATAACTACAATTAGATCCAAGGTGGTACCAATGATATCTCATCTCTTATGGAATTCTTCCCTGTTCTTTGACACACACCACATGCTTAATAGCACGCCTTCACATCTTTATGTAGTGTAGGCCACCATAAGCGTGCTCTCAAAATCTTTCGTGCAATATATTTTTCCACATAGTGTCCACCAGTTGCGCCCCCATGAGCTTTTGCTAGAATCATTTGTCTTTCATGTTCAAGAACATATCTGCATAGTATCCCATCTGGTCCCATCTTATATAATTGTCCTACTATTGATGAAAAGTCAGTTTCCTTAACCACTAATTCTTTACTTTGTTGCATAGTATACTCTGAAGGAGCCATTCCTATGGTCAAAAACTGAATGATATCTGCAAAATGGTTAGCGGTCACTCTGATTGCAAATAACTGTGCATTAGGGGGATTATCCTCTATTCTGGTTGGTTCTTCCCCTATTTCTAGTCTTGACAGATGGTTTGGTCCTGCATTCAGTCTCCCTAGTTTAACAGTGATCTCAAAAATCATAATCCTTGAATAACAGTAACTATCTTCAAATATTTCCTCCTAAGATAGACTTATTAACCAAATACTTCAGTGCAAATGTTTTGTAGACATTTTAAAGTGTGACCCTAGCAAGTAGTGACTAAATTTATGCAAAGCATAAATCATGGTCAGTCCTTCCCTTTCTATAGTGGTGTAATCCTTTTCTACTTTAGATAATTTTCTACTTGCAAAATTTGTAGGATGACCAATCTCTCCTGCACCAGGTTATGTCAGTACCACTCCCAAAGCTATATAAGAGGCATCCACATGGACCTGGAAATCCTTATTCCAATCAGGGGACACTAGTATAGTTGCAGCTACCATATTTTCTTTCAATATGTCGAGGTTTTTTTACATTCTTCATTCCACTGAAAAGTTACATTCTTCTTCAAAAATTTCTCCATAGGCGTAGTGCTCTGAGCATACCCCTTGATGAACTTCCTATAATACCCAGTATGTCCCAACTTAGTACGAAGTTGTCTTACTGTCTCAGGTGGATGCAAGTTCACAATGATAACAATGTTAGCAGGGTCCACCATTATTCCTTTCTTGCAAACAATATGCCAAAAGGTACACAAAATATGCACTTCTTTAGGTTCAAAGATATATGATATTGTCTACATGTGTCGAGCATAATTCTTAAACTTCTAACATGTTTTCTCAACAATCCAAATATTGTCCAACCTGTTATCACTCCAAAATTTCTTCTAAGTTGTCAGAAAAAGAAATGATAGAGGTAACCACAAACCAACTTTGGAGATCAGGATCTAGCCTTCCTAATCTCAGAGAGGGCTCTCTCTTTTTAATATAACTTTGTTTAGTTATTTTATTTTAGGCTAGTTATGATTGTGCTGGGGTTTTTGATTTGAATTTGGGTGGTGGGATCACTTACTTAGATGAAAAAGGGTTGTCTTTCACCATTGGGCTATGGGGTCAAATGTCAGACAAATAGGATTGGATTAAGTTCTAAAAACAATGTCTACAAGGCAAGATAGAGGAGTTACTACATATCTCAAAAGCTTGATAGTGAAATGGTTTCCAATTGGATCCAAGGAGCAATTAAAGGTTCCCTAGGCTGGGATTATGAAGAGAAATGCAAGAGGTCAACTGGAATGGGAGATCAATTAAGAGTTCTCAAATCCGAATATCAGAGGAAAACATATAAATGATTAACTGTGCAAAACAGAGTGTACTTAAACAAATTCTAAGTTAAATTTCTAGTTAATTCATTCAAATTTAGATAACATTTAAGTTTATGAAACGCATAAGAAAGTAACAAAATTAGACAAAGAAGATACTTCATTGCAATAGCTCATCTCATGAATCCTACAGTGCAATCTTTTTATTACTTGCTCCAGTCTATTGACTTGAAAATTGGTACAATAACCCTTAGGTTTAAGATCAAAATAACTCTACAAATGTATAGCAATCCACCTTCAATACTTCAAATTATTAAGCATTTATACAAAAAGAATCTACAAAATATCCCAACTTGTCTTGGGAACTAACCTAGGAGAAAGAAATATCTTCATGCAAGAAGATAGAGACAATTATTGAACTGCTACTTGTTGTCCCTGTTATTTAGGTTCTGTTGGACTTGATATTTTGATATTTTGCAATTTAATCTACTTTGTTGTTTGGTCTTCATGTTGGATGTTTTATTTACTCTGACCTTTCCTCTGATACACTTTCATCTGATACATTTTGACCTGGCTAACCTGTCTATATCCTTTTACTGTCCCCTTTTACTTTTACTGTACATTTTACATTTTTACCGTGTATTTCTACAATAAATAATTTAGTTTTTCCCATGTCTCAGCATATGGTAATTGGATATTGAGCATCTTCTTGTAGATATCATCTGCCTCTATATACTTGGAAAAAGAAGGCTTATTGACAAAAAGGTATTTTACCTCACACTGGAGGTAAAACAAATTCTCAAAAGTTTGATACAATACTTTGCCAGTAGGTATACCCTTCATGGATGAAGTATTTACTTGATCTCTATCCACTTCTCTGGTCTTTTTATTATACTCGTCCTGTGTCATTAACTTGTTTATAACCAAGGGATTTGGTAAACCCTTTTGCCTCAAAATTTCAAACTTCACCATGAATCTATCAATGGCCAATTGCATAGTTTGGAACTTATCCTCTAGGTTCAACATTAAATTCCTCTTGGTGAGGACCTTTTTAACTTCCAAAATTGTACCTGTTCTGTCAGGTATCTCTAATTCTTGTAGCTCATACTTGTTCTTGGAATTGAGGAAGTGAATGATCCTTGCAGCTTCCTTTGGCATGTCTCCAAGTTCCACTTTAACCCTCTAAATGGCTTCTATAACCTGCTTTATCAAATCAATTTGTTCAAAAATAACCTGGATGGATAGCAAATATCATTGACAGAGTCAATGATTTTGGCCTACAGTTGCTCCTTAACTTAACCTAAAGGTTCATTGAGTGTTAGTTCCTTCTCCAAACTTTTGATTCTTTTAGTCATCCTTGAATATTTCTGTTGCTCTTCTTTCTGCATGATTTGGGAAAGTCTGTAATCTGTCTCCAGGCTGGTCACTTTCTCCTTATGCTTATTCATCTCAGTGGTTTGAATGGACATTTATTCCATTTCCTTGACCAACATGTTTGCTTCATCACTTGTAGAGCATGTTGATGTTGTTCCTGTTGCTGATGTAGTTGCTGTAGATGTCAGCAGTGTTGTGGCCATTGGAGCAGTGGGAGCTAAGGATGCTGCCAAAGTAGAAGGTACAATAGTGGTAACTGTTGGGATGATAGTTGTAGGAGCCTCATCAAGACTATTTTATTTGAGCTAAATCAAGCTATCCAATTCTTTCTCCATCTCCTTTAACTGATCATTCAGCTACAACACTAGGTCCATCATCTCTTCATGATTGGTCTGACTCTCTAGGACCTCCTTTGTTTGTGGGTGTTGTAAATGAGGCAAATTAAGCTATTTTTTGAGGGTTTCTATGTCCTCATTCTTCTTTTTTATCAGCATTTCAACAGCCTTAATGTCACTTAGATCATGGCTGATTTCAATTACCATGTCCTCCAATGACTTTATCCTGTTATCTTTGGCCTGTGAGGAGGCCTTCTCCAATTTGTATTGGGTTGTCACATTATCTAATGAATCCTGCAACTTGTGGAAAGCTATGGCCTTTCCTGCAAGGGTGGAGTAACATTTCTCCAACCTGTTTTTGGAACTCTATTTGGTCAATGGGATGAACATCCCTAGCCATCACCTCAAAATTAGTCTTCTTATAGTCAACCAAGGTATTTGGTTGTTGCACAGTGGGCTACAAAAATGACACCTACATATTTCCTGCTTTGATGTCAAATGCTAACATCAATCTGCCTTGGCTGGGTGGTGTATGTTTGAAGTATTGGGCATATGTCTTTGCCTTCAACTTCTCATTCCTCATCTTTATTTATTTGAACCTATTTTTGATATCCTTTTCCCTGTCAGCTGGCCTGACAAAGGAAGAAACCTCAACACTTTGTTGTCTCTCTATCATTTGGGTGTTGGAGGTTGATGGCTTCTGTGTTTCACCTTATGCAACTGTATCTTTTCTCCTCCACCCCATTGTTTCAGTGTCAGTTATTTTAATTGATTCAATATTCTCCTCTTGTTCTGACACAAGATTCAACTTAGGCCTTTTCCTTAGCTCAAACAGCTCATTTGTAGTCTCCATGGCAGAGTTGGATGCCTCTTCCCTATTCCTCTTTGGATTCTTCTCCTCATTGGCTAGGATCTGAAGGACAAGAATGTTCATTGGCTCCCCTAGTTCTGGGACCTACTGGAAAGAGTTAAGGTCAAATTGTTTTTCAAGATCAATCAGTGTGTTTTCAACATCCACAACTGTGTTGTCCATATCAATCAATGTGTTTTCCACCCACTCAGATTGGTTAGCAAACTATTCAATGTCAGGTCTTGGGTGGTGGATGTAAGGTCCCAATTTGACCTTCACTCTCAGCTTGTTTATGACCCCGTGAGGGTCATACTACCACATAAAGTTGTTGTTGAATTTCATTTGTTGTAGTATTTTGTCAGCCTTTGATCCATCCTCTCTATTATTGCAAATGAATGGGTCCAATTGGTCCTTCATCTTAAATTGGGTTTTCTTCCTAGCATATAGGAAGTGGACCTCATCAGAGTTGATGATTTGTCTGAAGTACTCAACTGCAAATATCATCATAGGGAGGTATTTGGGCAACTTATAGGGGGCTAATTGGCATCCATAAACTTTGATTTCAATGTGGTGATAGTACAAGTACCAGTCTCCCACCTTGTTGTTCTTAGCCAATTGTAACACCCTTTTGATCTCTTGGCTGAGCCTCGGTTGAGTATTAGAAGTCAGCATGTTCAAGACTAGGTATACAAATGAGTCTATGAAGTATTTGTAGGTAAATGTTGTGGAATTTTTTTGGACCAAGGGTGTCTAGTAAACCACTGATCTCTATTTTCCGTTGGTATCCAACTTCTGGATGTGTACAGGGAACTTATCTGTTTGGTAATACAAAAACATATAAAACAACACTGAAGAGCATTTGAAAAATCTTTCAGTGCACAATCTGGTGAATTGCTCATGCATTCTGTCTACAATGAACTGAGCATAATTGTATATGATAGCAAGAGGCTTGCTTGGAGTAAAAATGGACAGGAAGGCCAGGATGACATCATCCACATGCTGATCTAAAGTGTATCCTAGGATGCATGAGAACATGGTGATTATGTGTCTACCAGTCTCTGAGAAAATGGTGGCAGCATAGGGTGGGGTATCTATAGGAGTATGGAAGTCTTCAATGATGAAATTCTGGAAGATTTGCCTTATCTTAACTAGTTCTAATGTGACATATAATTCCAACAGGTCTCCAATGGATAGAGGGTTTTGATTAGGGCTAGGTTGGATTCGTAGCATTTGGTTGATGGATTCTGGTGTAATGGTAAATAACAACTGCTAGTTCGGGGCAACAATAGCCCTTTGGCTAGGGATATAACAGGCATGACAAAAATGTACTATATCAGGGAATGGGTGAACTTCTGGAAATGTGTATTTAGGTAAATTAGATTCCCAAAGGTGAATGTCATCTGCATAGTTTAGAAATCTGTCCTTACTCCAACAGTGGAGCTTCAGAAGGTGGGCTGGAGTAACATTGTCTTTTATTTGGAAATACATGTTTGCTAGTGCCAAATGGTTTATGTCGAGGTGAGGGGTTGACAGAGGTCTCTTGTCCAGAGAGGTCTGGGAAACCATATTTTAGGGGGAAAGGTGTGAATTAGGCTTATACAGGTTGTAGAAGTGAAACTTTGATAACTCTGGTGGAGTAAACGGGTAATTTTCAGTTTTCAAAATAGGAGTTTGGGTATTTAGGTGGAAATAGTCTCAAATTCAAGGAAAATTAATTAAATTCAATTAATTAATGTTTGAATTGACTGTACATTTTCAAATTTGAGAGGGTCGTTCTAGTTTGTTCTCAAAATACCTGGAAATTGGTGGTTCAAGCTACAAACTAGTTTCAAAGGTGACTGTAGAGGGTACGGTTGCTTTAGCTATGCACTGGATGGCTGAATTTGGTGTCTGGAGTGTGTTCGGAAGGTAATCAACGGTCAAATTCAGTTGCAGAGGCTTAGGGTGGCACAGGAAGGCTTAAGAAGCTTTCACAGTGCAGATGAGCGAAAAGAGTCGAAATGGGCTTCTTCGACCTTTTAACTAGCAACAGTTAGAATTTGGCGCGGAATTCATAGTGAACAGTGGATGGTTTAACTTTTGGTGGGGAGGTGATTTTAGGGGCCATCACACCGCTTTGTGTAGTCGGGCGGTATTTCCCCAAGAGCATGCAATTTCCCTTGGAGCTGCCACGTAGCCGAAAAGGGCCCGAGCAAAACTGTGAATCTCGGGTGCTCTTAGGTTGGTAAAGGTCGAAAAGGGAATCATCGCGATATGGATGTGTGCCATTAGATCTGGGGGTGAAAGACCTAATGGTTTTCGCGTGGTAAAACTGCATGAAGAGAATAATGGTGGAGATTTGCGAGGATCGGGGATTAATTACAATTAATTGTAATTAATTAATGAATAAAGTGGGGATTAAAAATATAATGAGGGGCTTAATAGAGTGGGACCAGGGTTAAATGTGGCAGGCTTTTCTTTAATCGCACCAAGGGTTGGTGGGCTAATAGGTTTATGTTAGGGTCATACAAATCGAAGAATTAACTAAATAATGTAGGGGGAATAAAACTTAGGATAAATGGTTTTTATGGGTTTTTAGAGAAATTGATAAAGGGGAATGTGATTTTTTCGATGTGGAATGGGTTTCACACTAGGGAAAAAGGGGTTTTAGATAGGGGGATGACCTTTGGAGCATAATTTTCTAGGGAAATATGTGAAACCAAGGGGTAAGGATCAAAATGAAGGGAAAGGGGTATTTTCATAGGAGATGATAAGACCATGGGGAAATTAGTAAGTATGTAGTGGGGGGTGAAATGAAATGAGGGGAAGTTAATCAAGTAAGCTTGTGAACATCTTTTCACTCTCATAAATGCTCCTACACACTGAAACATAGAATTAAGCATGATAAATGTGCTTGTGCTTTAACAACCTTGTAGTTCTGCAACGTGTCTTCTACCTACCCTTTACTTATCCTAACATTTTTTCTTCACTTTATTGGGTGCATTTAAGTTGGTAGACCCTTTCTTTCCTTTTCTTTTGACAAGCAAACTATCTAATTCTAACCTTATAACTTCCAATGGCTCAGATTAAGCTTATGAGCACATTTTTATTTCTCTACCTAACTACTAATTTGCAAAGGTTAAACAGTTGGCCATATCTTTATTCTTTATCTATAAAAATGAATTTTAAAGCATGAATTAGTTAATATTAAGCTATTTGACTATCATGGGTTGTGGCATTAATGACAAGCTGCACACAACCATTATTTTGCACATAAAAGTAAAAGCAGTGGCACTTGAATTTGCACATTTTCATGATCTGTTTTTGTTTGGGGTTCATATTTTTCACTTTTTTTATCTTTTGTTTTTATTTTTGTTCTTTGATTATTCTTTTAGGACATAACCTCTTTACATTTTTAAAATTTTTTAATATGGAAAACATTTTGCAGAAAGCAAAAGTATGTACAATATTACAAGACTAACTATAGCCAATTCAAAATTATGAATCCTATTATTATAGGACCCTAACACAACCATTAAAATATACCTCTAAAAACTTGTGGATGTATTCCTTAAAAGTTACGACCACCACCCTAGAAAATATAGCAGGGGAATTTTTTAATCCAAAAGACATTACTATGTATTGATATGAGCCTCATTCTGCAACAAATGTGGTCTTATGCCGATCTTCAGGTGCAATCTTAATCTGATGATAACCTGAGAATCCATCTGTAAATGAGTAAGATTCCTGACCTTCTACATTGTCTAGCACTTAATCTATGAAAGGGGTAGGGAAGTGATCATGTAAACATGCATCATTCAACTTTCTCAGATCAACATAGATCCTAATTTCTCCTTGAGTCTTCTTCTCTTGCACCACCATTGATCCGAGTTGACTCAACTCCTAGATTTAACCAAGACCTTTTACTTTCATGATGTTGTTAGAATTTCATTTAAAAGAGCATAAATGAACACATATTCATGTTGTAAAGAAGACGAAACATGACAAGAATTAGTAACATAAAACACAAGATGTTGATAATGGAGTTCATCTAGGAGGGACTACATCTCCGGGCCCCAATGTCAAGATGGTGTAGGCTGCTGCATTAAGTCCTCGAAATAATGATGATGTACATGCATGTGTTTTCTCTATCATACAAGGAATATTCCCTCATGCAAGAGTGGTTCCAAGAGATTTTTTGCAGCAGGAACTCTCATTCAAAAAAAGACTCCTATCAGCGTGACATAATTTCACGTATGATAATAATGAGCATCCTGCCAACATGGCATCAAAGGGATCTCAATTCAAATATACATGAAGACACATGAGTATCCCTACAACATGGAGACAAAGGGATCTCAATGAAAGCATGAAAATAAGTACATCTCACATCAAGAACAAAACAAGATCCCACATCAAACATCAAACAAGGATCTATACAACACAATGCATCTCAAGCAAAGAGACAAAGAAGTACATGTTCAAAGGAGTTATCTGAAGAAGAGGATGATAAACTGTTGGATCTGGTTATACCATTAATCTCACGACGTCCAATATCATGGAAATGACTACTCGTACATTGAATGCTGACACCTGCACTCCACTTTGAAAAGTGGCTAAAAAATGAAATGATCAAATGGAAAATATGATCACACCATCATGTTCGTGGCATCTAATAGTGTAAAATCGATTGTCAAATTTCTTAATTCTGACAAAGTGAAAATCTAGGGCTACAGGAATATTTTAGATTGCCCCTAGATTCCTCAAAGATTCCCTCCTCTAGGTCATTTGAAGATCTACTGCTCAAATCAGAAAAATGATCTTGCCATTGAAATCCTTACGAAATTCTGAGAAGAATGAGTATAAAGTTGGCTACATTCTGAATCTAGGAAAATTCAGCGTCCAAGGAATCTAAAAGATTCTCTAAAGATTCTTGAAGATTCTCATCCGCTAGGAATCTGAAAATATTCTGCTCAAAAGATGAATCCAACCTCGCCATTGCGTTCCTTGTGAAAATCTGAGAAAAATGATTGTAAACTTGGTTTTATTCTGACAAAAAGAATTTTTACCTCCCCATAGAATCTCAAAGATTCCTCACAGCGTCAAAATATTCTTATCTCGTAATCCATACCACATGGTTCTACCTCTGGCCTACAAATCATGGTTCCTCTCCCTGGGATTGCATCATAGTTTTGTCACCCACTCAGTATCCTCTGTTCCTTGCTCTTCCATTCTGCTCACAGTGCCCTTCAACTCCCGGTTGACTAGTTAGAAAAGGGACTTGTATGATATCCGCGGATGGAATAAAGAATGTGCACAGTGGCCCTACCGGTGGAGTTTTTAGAATAGCGGCAAGAGGTTGGGGTATCCAGCCCCACCAACCCTTACCTTAGTTATGTTTTGTTGGCGTCTTTCACATGTGAGTTGGCAGTTATAACAAACCGTGATAGTTGTGTTGGAAATAACTGTGATAGTTATGTTGGAAAGCAGTCAATCATTTGAATGGGCACATTGTATGTTGCTCCACCCTTAGTTATTATACAATAACGATATACCCTTTTAACATAAGTTTGTTGGTTATACATTTTTAACATAGTTTGTTGGTTTATGAAAGGCTATGTTTTCCCTTTTAAAAAACAACGTACTATTAAATATTCGTTGGCACAATTCAAATATAACCCTTGTATTTGGACTTTTATGATATGGTTAATAACCATTACTTCATTACTTTCTTTAAATGATTTGTTATATCCATATTTCAATATATATTGTTTTTTAATGATTTTTGTTTGTTTGTTTTATATGGTCTTTTAATATATATTTTGTCTTTTGTGTAGGGCTAGGAGTAAATGCTAGTGCGTCATGTGTCGATGGTTTAGTGGCCATTCATTTGCCACATAAATTTAGCGGGTCCTACCTATTGACTGGGATGCCATGTGGCACGCTGCGGGTCCCACTTTTTCTCTATTTTATCAAACTTTAAATATCTCTATCTCCCTAATACGAAATTGGATTTGAGTGTCGTTCATGCCATTGGAATCAGGGCGACGAGCACTTCAATCTGGTCCTAGGTTTGCCACAATTTGACCGCTTTGAACTTTGACCATTTTCTAAGTCCTCTAAGACTTTTGCATGTGTCTAGAGCCACCTAGATCAATCCTCCCAATTGAGGATATTTTGGTCATCCAAAAGTATGAAAATAATCTTCCACTTTGTTGTACCTTGTCTGCACTTACAAGTATCATATATGTCACCCTTCTTTCTCCTTCACCTTTGTTCTTTGGAGCCATAAGCGATGAGATGACACTTGCAACCTCTGTAAACCTATAGTACATTGTTTTGCAAATTACATGCTTGATTTACAAGACCAACTAAATTCCAAGCATGCCATACTTGCCACGAGTTTGTAACACATACTCAATGGTCAAGTTTACATCAAAATGGAAACAATACCCCTGCTACGAAAACAAGGCCAAAATATCATTGTTGCTTCAACAAGTGATGGAAAACACGTCATCATTGTGACACATGATTTACAAAAATAAGGCCAAACACTATTATTGCTTTGACAAGTGATAGAAACACAACATGACTTTCACAGTTTAAAATGCATCGCAAAATGAGACCAGACATCATTGTTTCTTAACAAGTGATGGAAAACACATCATCGCTTTTACATTTTAAAATGAAACACACGATTGGAAAAAAAATAAGACCATGACATTCTATCATGCCTAAAAGAACCGTTTCTCACTTATCAAGGTGAATGGGTCGCCTCCTTGTGGCACATTCTTTGGTCGAACAACCATTTCATCTGGTTCATGCACCGATGCTTTGTCTTTAAGGCATTGCTTTGGATGGAGCCTCCAACATGTGGCTCTTTGGTGACCACTTCTGTTGCAATGACAGCAATAGGTCTTCTTCCTCTAGATCTGCTTTACCTTCTTCTTTGCTTGCTATTGAGAGGGTCCTTCACGCCTCATCCTTTTTCGTGTTGCCATTCTCTTCCAGCACTCAACAAATGTATGGTTATGTAAACCACAAAAGGCACATGTTTTTTGATGCTATGTTTTACATTCATCATTAAAAACATGATTGTAATCAAAATGAACATTCGAGTATTGATACTTGTTATACCTTTCTTTTTTGTCTCTGGTGTAATTATGGCAATGAGAGCTTGCCTAAGCTCTTTCCCTACAATGGGCACTGCCATGAGATGATGGGGATGTGTTCCTATCATTCTCTTTCCTCGGTGATTTCAATGATGTCTCGAAAGCATCTGACACCTTTGAGCATTCTCCTTTGGTGTATCTAAAGCTTGCAAATCGAGGTTTATGCACGACCTCCAATTGTTGAGTTATGCCTTGGTTATTAACACCAATTTTTTCCTCCTTGTACCTCATCTTGGTAAGGAGCCTCATGTTTGTCCCTGTAATTGGTATCTCCACATTTTCAACATAAATCATACTATGTGAAGACGAAACTGAAGGGAAATCAACATCTTTTACCTCCACTATCAAGTTGGAAATAACTGATGAGGGTTGCTCATCATCTTTTGTTGATGGTGCGATCTCTGTCTTGGTAGATTCCCCAACTTCTTTCCTGACATACCCAAGTCCTGCCTGATGGGGTAATTCCTCTATTTTGATGGGATTGACAATGCCTTGGCCATTAATGTCCAAGCCTTTTACTTCATACCCCATTCTCTTCAATAGTTTGGAGCCAATTCCTGTGGTATGATTTTCAAAAACAGCGAAATCATCATCAGGAAACATACATGAATTCAGAGAATTACTTTTTACCTCACATGGGTCATGCTGCAACTTTTCCAAGGCCTTGTCCTTAGCTTGCAGCTATCGTAGCAAACTATGTTTCTGCTCTTTCTCTTCTTGTAAGCTCATATTCAATTCAACGTTATCTGTTTGAAGATTCTGGTTGTTGTGCTTTAGTTCTTCAAGGGCCTCTTCTGTGGCTCGCAACTGAAGCTGCACTCGCTGCTTTTCCTCTGTCTCTTTTTGTAGAGCTTCATACATTATTTCCACCTTTTGGAAAATTCTAAGCATGGCCTTGTACATCTCTTTGTCATCCTCCATCATTGCACGTTCCATTGTTCATGCTTGCAATTCACATCCATGCAAAGACCACTCTAATACCAAACTTGATCCGAGTTCACTCAACTCCTGGATTTAACCAAGATCTTTTACTTTCGTGATGTTGTTAGAATTGTATTTAAAAGAGCACAAAAGAACACATATGCATGATATAAGAAGAAGGAACATGACAAGAATCAACAACATAAAACACAAGATGTTCATAACGAAGTTTGTCTAGGAGGGACTACATCTCTTAGCCCTCGTGTCAAGATGGTGTAGGTTGTTGCATTAAGTGCTAGAAATAGTGATGATGTAAATGCATGTGTTTTCTCTATCATACAAGGAATATGCCCTCATGTAGGAGTGGATCCAAGAGATGTTCCGTTTCAGGAACTCTCATTCAAAAAAGGAATCCTATCAGCATGACATAATTTCATGTATGATAATAATGAGCATCCTGCCAACATGGCATCAAAGGGATCTCAATTCAAACATACATGAATACACATGAGTATTTCGCCAGCATAACAACAAAGGGATCTCAATCAAAGCATTACAATAAGTACATCTCACATCAAGAATAAAACAAGATCCAACATCAAACATCAAACAAGGATCTATACATCACAATGCATCTCAAGCAAAGAGACAAAGAAGTACATGATCACACTGCATATACCTCACATCAAGGAGTTATATGAAGAAGAGGATGATAAATTGTTGGATCTAATTGTACCATCAATCTCGTGGCATCGAATATCATGGAAATGACTTCTCGCACATTGAATGCTGACACCTACACTCCACTTTGAAAAGTGGCTGAAAAATGAAATCATCAAATGGAAAATCTGATCCCACCATCAGATTTGTGGCGTCAAATAGTGTAAAATCGACTGTCAAGTTTTTGAATTTTGATAAAGTGAAATTATGGGGCTACATGAATCTTTTAGATTCCTTAAAGATTCCCCTTTCCGGGTCATCTAAATATCTACTACTCAAATTAGAAAAATGATCTCACCATTGAGATCCTTATGAAATTCTGAGAAGAATGAGTATAGAGCTGGCTACATTCTGAATCTGGGAATATTCAGCCTCCAAGGAATCTGGAAGATTCCCTCAAGATTCTTAAAGATTCTCATCCACTGGGAATCTGTAAATCTGCTACTCAAAAGGTGAATCCAACCTTTCCATTGTGTTCCCTATGAAAATTTGAGAAAAATGACTGTAAACTTGGTTATATTCTGACAAAAAGAATTTTTACCTCCCCATAGAATCTCAAAAATACCTCACAACATCAAAAGATTCTCGTCTCGAAATCCATGCCACATGGTTCCGTCTCTACCCTGGAAATCATGGTTTCGCTCTCTGGCACTGCGTCATAGTTCTGTTGCCCACTCAGTTGCCTTCGTTCGACCCTACTCCATTCCCAGTCCACTGGTTATAAAAGGGACTTATATGAAGTTCGCGGGTGGAATAAACAATGGGCACAGTGGGCCTAATGGTTGAAGTCTCAAAATAGCGGCAAGAGGTTGAGGTAGCTAGCCCCATTTACCCCTACCTTAGTTATGTTTTATTAGCAGCTTTCACATGTGAGTTGGCGGTTATAACAAACCATGATAGTTATGTTGGGAAGCGGTCAATCGTGTGAATGGGCACATTTTATGTTGCTCCACCGCTAGTTATTATACCATAACCATATACCCTTTAACATAAGTTTGTTGGTTTTTGAAAGGTTATGGCCATAAGCATTTTCCCTTTTAAAAAGCAACGTACCATTAAATATTCGTTGGCACAATTCAAATATAATCCTTCTATTTGGAATTTTATGATATGGTTAATAACCATTACTTCATTAAATGATTTGTTATAACCATATTTCAATATATATTGTTTTTTAATGATTGGTTTTTGTTTTATATGGTATTTTTAATATATATTTTTGTCTTTTTGTGCAGGGCTAGGAGTAAATGCTAATGCACCATGTGTCCATGGTTTAGTGACCATTCATTTGCCACATAAATTTAGTGGGTCCTCCTTGTTCACTAGGATGTCATGTGGCATGTTGTGGGTCTCACTTTTTCCTTGTCTTATCAAACTTTAAATAGCTCTATCTCCCTCATATGAACTCGTATTTGAGTGTCGTTCGCGTTGTTGGAATTAGGGAAACAAGCACTGCGATCTGGTCCTGGGTTTGTCACAATTTGACCGTGTTGAATTATGGCAACAAGAATATTCCAATTTAATTTGTCTTTGAATTAAATTGTGAATTAAAATCGAATTTAGTCTAAACAACTACTTGGAAATAATTAATTAATTTATTTTAAACTAATTATTTGGATAAATTCAAGTTAGAAGTCTTTCTGAAGTCATGCAAGAGTTATCCCTTAAACTAAGGAGATAAGGTTGAGTTATATTTGAGTTGTAATTAGTTAATTCAATTTACTGAGTTAAGGCCAATTAAGTTAGTTCCAAACTATTTGAGGAACTAATAATGAGTTAACAGTGAGTTGATGCATTAATGCACTCAACTAGTGCTACTCCAGTTAACTGAAGATTCCCTCATTAGAAACTCATGCATGTCTATTCTGAGAAAGACCTAGTAAAGATTAATGTTCAAGGACAGTGTAATGTCAGCTGCATGCATTTTCCCATGAAGAAAACTCATGCATGCAGTGAAGGATTCATCCTTAAGGATTGTGCAGTTTTGAAGGTTTGGTTTTCCACTTAGTAATAGCCAAATCATCCACAAGGAACAGCACAAGGAAATAGGAGTTTGGAGGGCAGAGAGGAAAGTTGGAGAGAAGCCAAGATTGCCTATGATCATCTGTGAGGATTGTACAGAGAGCTGGTTAACTGTGAGAGCTAAGGCTTTGTATAATTCCTATGTATTTCCACCATGTATGATAATATAATAGTGTGGGGTTTTTAGCTGAGGCTTTCCCCAAAGTATTTTCATGTGTATTATGCTATTGATTATTCTTCTTCTGGTTATATTGTTCAGCTCGATCTTTAAGCTTCTTCAAATTGATAGTAGAAGTAGGTTATAGTATTCTGCTTTGATTTATATTGCAGTATCGGGATAACCTACACAGATTTTCTACATGGTATTAGAGCTGTGAACAATATACTGAGAAGAGAATTCGAAGTTTGAAGTTTGGGGTTGCAAGTGCAAATCAAATTCATATCATACTTCAAGGTTGGCCAATGGCGTTCTATGGCTTGAGACTCGAGTATGCCTTGGAAAGTAGCTCGAATTACATAGCATGGAAAGATAGAATGGAGGTTGTATTAGAAGACAATGGCTTGAAGTAATTCATTGATCAAGAAATCCCAAAGCCAGCTTCAACTAATGCACAAGAGTTGGTTGAGTGGAAGAAGAGTGTGGTGAAGGTGAGACAGATCATCCTTGAGGGAATTTGAGACCATATTGTCTCGACTCTCCATGGGAATGATACTCCATTTTCAATGTGGAAGACATTGAAGGACCTCTACTACAACAGTAGCGACCAGAGGAAATTGGCACTCAAGGATAATCTTTGAAGAATCAAGATGGAGAAGGCTGATACTATTTCCACATATTTGAACAAGCTCACCACCTATGGAGATGGGCTTGGCAGTGTGGGAATAACTACTACCAATGATGATATGGTGAGCCTCCTTCTCCTTGGCTTTCCAAAGAGTTGGAATAACTATCAGGACTCTGTGAATGGAAGGGAGAAACTGCTGGATTGGGAACGACTGTGGTCAGATCTTGTGCAGGAGGAGATCAGGAGGAGCACACGAGATCGTTCTTCATCCAAGAATGATGATGAAGAAAATTTGGCCTTAGAAAGTAAGGCAAGGAAAGGGAAGGGGAAGGCTTCCCATTTCAAATCGAATTATTCTCATGGAGGGAAGAAGGGCGACATGTCTAAAGTAAGATGCTTTAATTATCACAAGATGGGACATTATGAAACTAATTTCCCATCGAAGAAGTCCAAGAAGGGATCCTCAGAAGGATCGGAAGGTGAGGCATTAAACTCTTAGTTCGAAATGGACTTTACTCTCATCGCATGCATGGTGTCATTGATAATGGGTTGTGTCTGGTATCTTGACAGTGGAGCCTCATTCCACATGACCGGTGATAAAAATTTATTCAATGCCTTAGAGGAGAAATACCTCAAGATGCGTATAGAGATGGGTGACGATGGAAGGTATAGTTTTTCAGGAGTGGGCACAGTTGCTTTTTAGAGGAAGCATGGAGCTTCTCTCACCTAGATAGATGTGATGTATGTGCCTGGACTGAAGAAGAACTTGGTATCGGTCGTGATGTTGAAGGACAAAGGCTATAATGTTGTCTTTAGTAAAGGTAAGGTGTTCCTAAGACACATAGCCACGGGTCAAACCAATAGGTTAGGGATTCGGGTGATGAATCTTTATAAACTAGAGGTAGATGATTGTGCAGCATTGAGTACAAAATCAGAATTGGTGCAAAGCCAAGACATTGGTGAGTTGTGGCACAGGCAGTTGGGCCATTTGCATCATGGGGCTTTCAATATAATGCATCAGATATCTACAAGACTTCCCAAAGGTAAACTTGAGCAAGTTGACACATGTAAAGGTTGTACCTTAGGAAAGTACACCAAGTCTTCCTTTCATCATTGAGACAGTCAAGAAGAGGATATCTTAGAGCGAGTTCATACTGATTTTTGTGGACCATTCTCGACGGCATCCACAGTGAAGCAAAGATATTATGTGATTTTCATTGATGACTATTCTCGTAAATGCCAAATTTATTTAATGCAAAAGAAGGACCAGACTTTCACAAAGTTTTGTGAGTTCAAATCTTTGGTCGAGAAAGAGTTAGGGAAGAAGATCAAGTCCTTGAGAAGCAACAACGGTGGAGAATATGTCTCTCAAGATTTTAAGGACTTCTGTGCAGTGGAAGGAATTAAACGGGAGTTGATGGCACCTCATAACCCGTAGCAGAATGGGGTGGCTGAGAGGAAGAACAGAACTATTGTATGGGCAGCACAAGCAATGCTACATGGCCAAGGCCTACCACTTCAGTTGTTGGCTGAGGCATGCAACACAACAGTCTATTTGCATAATAGAAGCCTGCATCGCATACTTGGGATGAAAACACCAGAGGAAGCTTTCTCTGGTAAGAGACTAGATATGGTTCACTTCAGGATCTTTGGCTCATCAGTATATTTCCATGTGACAAAGGATGCACGGAAGAAGCTTGAGTCGACAACAGAGTTGGGGATATTTGTGGGGTACATTGATACATCTCACAACTATAGGGTGTACTTGCCTACCAGTCGGAGGACAGTGGTTCCCAAAGATCTCAAGTTTGATGAGTAGAAGGCCATGCAAGTTTCTCTTGAGAGGGAGCTCCAACTATAGGCTATGGAGGAAATGTTGGTTCCTAAGGAGGAGGAGCCTCAGACTAATGCGGAGTAGCCACATGCAGTTGTTCCAGGAGTGGAGACATCCACTCAAGAAGAGTCTTCCAGAGATGGACCGAAGCACACAAGAAAAGCTAATAGATTGTTGGAGGATGCGAGAGAGAATGTGGGAGCACCATCTTCTCAGCACAGACAGAGGAGGTCACCTGAGAGGTACATTGGATACATGGCCCTTGCTGGGGAATGTGTTGAGACTGAGCCATCTTCCTTTGAGGAAGCAGTGCAACAACCAATTTGGGTTGATGCTATGGTGGAGGAGTATGACTCCATAGTTCGTAACAGTGTTTGGGACATGGTTCTGAGACCGGAGAACAAGTCAGCTGTGAGTTCCCATTGGCTTTACAAGGTAAAGCAAGCTGCCGATGGTAGTGTGGAGAAGCATAAGGCAAGATTTGTTGACCATGGCTTTTCACAGGTCGAGGGGATTGACTATGATGAGATTTTTGCTCCTGTCGCAAGGTACTCATCTATCAGATCTATGTGCACTATCAACATAGATGGGTTGGAAGATCCATCAGATGGATGTGAAGATTGCATTCCTCAATGGCCAAATCGAGAAAGAGGTGTACATAGAGTAGCTGGAAGGTTTTGAGACCTTCGATTGTGAGTCGCATGTGTGCCGACTCAAGAGAGCGTTGTATGGTTTGAAGCAAGCACCTCATGCTTGGTACACCAGGATAGACAACTGCTTCACTGGGTTAGGCTTCACAAAGAGTGAAGCGGATGTGAACCTGTACCACATCGTGGTGAAAGGTAAGTTGTTGATCATCGTACCTTATGTTGATGATCTCATATTGATTGGTGATGATCAGTTGATTGTGTCTTGAAATGAGAACCTTGAAAGAGAACTCGAGATGAAAGACATGGGTCTCATGCATTACTTCCTTGGCATGGAAGTGTGGTAGAAGGATGGGGAGTTATTTGTGTCTCAGGGAAAGTATGCCAACGAGATACTCAAGAGATTCCACATGGAGAAATGCAAGCCCATGCAGACTTCTCTAGTAGGTTGTTAGGTCCCTATAATACTAGTGATTTCCCCATCACTATTTTCGTTGTATCCCTTATTGTTATTGTTGTGCCCCTATTGTCCCCATATTGTTATTATTGTACCCCATAGAATCCCTCTATTCTTATTTTTGTGCCTTTATATTATTATTGTTAGGCTGAATTGCTTATATTGTGACCCCTTAAACTCCTATATATAGAAAGGAGATTTTTTCATTTGAATCATCTAAGAATTGTTCATTTGTGTAATGTAAAGGAGGTTTCGCCCTCGAAGAGGCTTACTTCTAAAGTGTTTGATCTATCTTTTCTATCTTTTTGTGAGCTGGTTTCATAACATTTGATATCAGAGCTTTGGATTTTAGGGTTTCACTACTCCAAACAAGTCATCATGGAATTTTCGCTATAAATTCTTTTTTTTTTTTGCGACGTTTCAGAAACTACAAAAAAACTCATTTTAGCTGAATTTTTTTTGAACTTCGGGTCTGAATTTTAGAGCTTGTCTCTCTATATTTGCGTAGATATGATCTGAGGAAGTTAGGGTTTTTGCATACTCTCGAATTACATTCCAAACAAGTAACCTGGTGAAAATTGTCATAACTTTTGTTTTGAGCATTAGATTTCAAATTCGTAAGAAGCTTTAAAAAGAGGACAGCCTGTAGTTTTCTATGTATCAGTTTCAAGTGCTTTGGTCAAAATAGTGACATGTGGCATGTCATACAAGTTCGCTCTACTGAACTAGTCTATAATCAAGTCACTGTGGGAGATTTGGCAAAAATCTTCCTTGGAGAATCCAATCTTGATTAGACTTGTGGGGTTAGAAAGAGGACTCAAAGGGATACCTCAGGACGAGATTTCAAATATTCAAGATCCATAGTTATAGAGATACAATAGATTCAATATCGAGCTCTTAGAAAGTAAAAAAAAAGTGTAGTTTGTTTTTAATTTTGCATAAGATTGGTTTGAAAAATTAGTTTGAAGGAATTCAAAGGGAATAGTGAAGAATTATTAGCATTAATTAATGCCCCGAAGAAATAAAATGGAAACCCCTAGTAAGAAACTTGAAAGATCTAGCAGGACTCGTGAAGAAGAGGAAGAAATGCAACCTGATATATCAAAATTACAAGACCAAGTACAACAAATTTCACTCTCATTAAAGGTAAATGAAGCCAAGATGAATGGTGTGGAAGCTAATATGAATGGCATGCAAGTTAAGATAAATGGCATGGCTAAGATGGATGGCATGGAAGATAAGATGAATGGCATGGACGCTAAGATGGAAGCTAAGATGAATGGCATGGACGATGAGATGGAAGCTAAGATGAATGGCATGGACGATAAGATGGAAGACTTGAAGATAAATTTGAATAAGTTGCTATAAGAAATGGTCACTAATAGTGAAAGGGTAGTAAAGGAAACTCATGGTGAGAACAAAAGAAATGTTAATCATGATTTCATAGGCTCTAATGTTGGATTGAAGACCCACCATGTTCCAAAAATCGATATGAGGAAGTTTGATGGCAAAGATCTCAGAACATGGATACTATAGATGGAGCAATTTTTCGATCTCCATAATGTGAAAAACACACAAAAGGTACGTACTGCAACTTTATATTTGGAACCAAATCAGTTTGTATGGTATCGATGACTTTGCTCTCGTAAAGAAATTGTCACTTGAGAAATTTTTACGGAAGAAATGATAGCACATTATGAAGATACAAAAAAAACACTTTTTTTAGCCAATTGATAAATCTCAAACAAAAGGGTTCAATGATGGAGCACATTGAGGACTTCCGAAAATTGAACATAAGGGTCAAACATATTCCATAGGAGCATAGGATTGATGTGTTCATAGGGACTTTAAAGGATAATATCCAACATGAGGTTCGCCTTTGGGAACCTAATTCATTGGAGAAGGCATTCGGGTTAGCAAGAAAAATGGAAGAAAAATTATGGCAACCAGGAAGCCTACCACTCACAACTATAAAGATGGAAGTTCTGTTGCCCCTAGCCTTCCAAAACCTACAAGGTTGACACTACAACAATTGGAAGAAAAAAGAGAAAAAGGGCTTTGTTACAGTTGTGATAGTAAATACACTAAAGGTCATAAGTGTGATGAGAAGAAATTATTCTACATAGATTGGGAAGAGGAGGAAGAAAAGGAACAAGAAATGTTGAAAGAAGAGGATATACTCCATGAACAAACCCTAGAAAAAGAAGAAATGAATCCGACCATATCTTGTAATGCATTTGTTGGAATTACCACTCCTCAAACTATCAAGATAGAAGGACATATCAAGAAGAAAAAGGTAATAGTATTGATTGATTTTGGATGTACCCATAATTTTATTCACTGTAAGATAACAAAGGAATTGAATTGCTTCCTATATCTAGCACCAAAGTGTCAAGTGATGGTTGCAAGTCGAGGAACCATAAATTGCTCTAGAAAGTGCCATAATATCTAGCTATCCATGGGAGAATATGTATTGAATAGCCTAATGCTTTCCATTCCAATGGGTGGTGTTGATGTTGTACTAGGAGTCCAATGTCTACAATCCTTGGGTACAATAGATTTTAATTTTCAAGAACTTTTCATGAAATTTTCTGCAGAAGCAAAGCTAGTTGAATTAAGGGGTATTGCAAGGAAATCGGGAAAGATAATAAGCTCTAATAGTATGACAAAGCTTCTAAAGAAGGAACAACGAGGTGTAATTGCACAACTATGTTCGCTAGAGGTTCCCACATCGAAATCATCTATTTCTCCAGATGTCCAAAAAGTCTTCGACAATCATTCCAAGGTATTTGAGACTTCCAATGGTCTCCCACCTATTCGTGATCATGACCATGCTATTCATTTGATTCCAAAAAGTGTTCCTCCAAACATCAGGCTGTACAGATATCCCTATGCCTAAAAGAGTGAAATTGAACATATGGTTGCATAAATGCTAGAGGCTGGTATAATTCAACCTAGTCAAAGTTCTTTCTCTGCTCAAGTAGTATTGGTGTATAAGAAGGATGGATCATGGTACATGTGTCTAGATTATAGGGAGCTCAACAAGCTCACTATTAAAGATAAATTTCCCATTCATATCATTAATGAATTATTGGATGAATTGCATGTATCAATTTACTTCACCAAGTTGGATCTTCATTCAGGATATCATCAAATCAGAATGAAGACTGAAGACATTCTGAAAAAAAACATTTAGAATTCATGAGGGTCATTATGAATTTTTGGTCATGCCTTTTGGCCTTACCAATGCAACTTCTACATTTCAAGGTTTGATGAATTCCATTTTCAAACCCTTCCTTAGA
>APFE030598808.1:30628-58157 GCA_000404065.3 Pinus taeda
TTTGTGCCTTTATATTATTATTGTTAGGTCGGCTTGGTTATATTGTGACCCCTTAGACTTCTATATATAGAAAGGAGGATTTTTCATTTGAATCATTTGAGAATTGCTCATTTTTGTAATGTAAAGGAGGTTACCTCGTCAAAGAGGCTTATTTCTAAAGAGGTGATCTATCTTTTACTTTTTGTGAGCTGGTTTCATAACACAAGTAATTGGAGGAAGGAGGTTGCTACTTCAAGAGAAGTGGTAGAGGCTATTATGTATAGGCGACTTGTGGGTTCACTGATGTACTTAGTGAACACATGACCAATATTTTTGCTATACAATGAACCAACTGAGTCAAGCAATGGTTTAGCTTACCAAGTTGTTTTGGAAGGTGGAAAAGCATGTATTGAGATACCTCAGAGGCACATCTTAGTATGGATTATGGCACAGATGGATAGAGGGAATTAAGCTACAGGGATTCATTGATGCAGATTGGGCAGGGAGTCCAATAGATTGAAAGAGCACATCAGGAGGGATTTTCAACCTTGGGTCAGCGACAGTTTCTTGGTACAACAGGAAATAGAGGTCGGTTGCACTCAGCTCGGTAGAGGTAGAATACATGGTTGCAATTCAGGTAACATGTGAGACCATCTAGATGCGGAAAATCCTAGTTGGTTTGTTTGATCAGAGGATGGATCCAACTATGATCTATTGTGATAATCAGAGTTGTATCAAACTCTCTTAGAATCTGGTATTTCATGATAGATCCAAGCACATCGACATCTGGTATCATCATCTTAGAGACTGTGTAGCGAGGAGGATCATGTTGTTGCAGTATATTTCGACAGAGGAGAAAGATGTTGACATTTTGACAAAGGAATTGTCAAAGTGTAAATTCAAGTTCCATAGAGACAGGATCAGGTTGGCAGATAATCCCTTTCTTGTTGAGAGGGAGAGTTGAAATATGGCAACAAGAATATTCCAATTTAATTTATCCTTGAATTAAATTGTGAATTAAAATCAAATTTAGTCTTAACAACTACTTGGAAATAATTAATTAATTAATTTTAAATTAATTAGTTGGAAAAATTCAAGTTAGAAGTCTTTCTAAAGTCATGCAAGAGTTATCCCTTAAATTAAAGAGATAAGATTGAGTTATATTTGAGTTGTAATTAGTTAACTCAGTTTACTAATTTAAGTTCAGTTAAATTAGTTCCAAATTGTTTGAGGAACTAATAGTGAGCTAATAGTCAGTTGATGCATTGATGCACCCAACTAGTGCTACTCCAGTTAACTGAAGATTCCCTCATCAGAAACTCATGCATGTCTATTCTGAGAAAGACCTGATTGAGATTAATGTTCAAGGGAAGTGTACTATCAGTTGCATGTGCTTTCCCATGGAGAAAACTCATGCATGCAGTCAAGGATTCATCCTTGAGAATTGCGCAGTTTTGAAGGCTTGGTTTTGCACTTGGTATTAGGAAAATCATCCACAAGGAACAACACAAGGAAATAGGAGCTTGGAGGGCAGAGAGGAAGGCTGGATAGAAGCCAAGATTGCCTGTGAGCATTTGTGAGGATTGTACTAAGAGTTGGCTAGTTGTAAGAGATAAGGCTTTGTATAATTCCTATGTATTTTCACCATGCATGATAATACAATAGTGTGAGGTTTTTAGGTGAGGCTTTCCCCAAAGTATTTTCATGTGTATTGTGCGATTGATTCTTCTTCTTATGGTTATATTGTTGAGCTCGATATTTAAGCTTTCGTAAATTGATAGTAGAAGTAGGTTATAGTATTCTTCTTTGATTTATATTTCATTATCAGGTTAACCTACACAGATTTTCTACAGGCCTCTTTGAATTTTGACCCTTTTCTAAGTCCTCTGAGACTTTTGCATGTGTCTGGAGTGACCTGGATCAGCGATGGGACTCACCCATTCTCATTCTTCTATAGGTTCAATAATTCCTGCTAATATCATCTTCTCAATCTCTACTTTCACTTGCTCCTTATACTTTGGGTTCAGCTTGTAAGGTCTTTCTTTGACTAGCTTCACATCGGGCTTAAGGGGAATCTGCATGACTCCTAGATCTCCTATTATACCCTTCATCTCTGAAAAATTGGTGGGAAATAGTTCTTGATATTCATGAAGTAACTTTGTAACTTTACTAACTGTCTCCTCATCCCATTAATCTCCTATTGTTGCAAACTTGGGTTCCTAATCTGATCCTATGTTCATGCTCTTGGTCTTTAGTGGCTTTGTTATGTTTGGTATCTCTAGCTCAGGTCTAGTTACTTCGCAGTATCCTTCTAGCTCTACTATGTCAATGTCGCAAGGATCTTCTTCTTCATCTGTAGTAAGGTTATAGCACTCCAGTGCAATTTCTATCTGTGCAACCGAATCAGGTTGTTTCCATGTCAGTGGGGTTACATTCTTAAAGATCCTCTTCTTGACTATTTAAAGGGCCAAATCTATGTATGGGAAATATTCCTCAAAGATTAATGTTAATATGAAGCCATCAACCATGTCTTCCCAGTTCACGATACCAAGTTGAAGCTCTATTTATAGGTACCAGTTCGTAGGGATTGTCTCTAATGTATGAATGAATCCATGTACAAATTCTTGTTGCGGAGTCTCCTTCCATGATGTAGTGCATAGCTGGATATGTTTCCTAGGATTAGTTTCACCGTCATTTTTATCTCCATATTTTTATGTATTTTTTCAAACCTTATCCCTATCAATCTTCGACATTCCTGCCCAACGCTTATATTCTTCTTATGTACATTCCACCATCTAGCAGGGGTAGCTTTCAAGGCTATATCCAAGCCTGAAAACCTTTGATTTTCTGGAACGTGTTCTTCATAATCATTAAGAAAATTATTTACATCACCTAAGCCATCATAAGAAGGTAGGTTACATACCTCATATATCATATAGTGAACTGATTTGTAATTCTTGCACAACGCCTTGTGGATACTTCATGTAGCTTATTTTTCCAGTTCTCCAACTCTTCTTCTAAGTCTGAGGTACAAGAACTATCATGCTACCAACTCAACTTGCCCTTTGTAGTAGGGTTAATACAATCTTGTTCCTTCGTTGTCATTTGATAGATATTTTCTATGTCAATTACGCGATATTCTTCTTTGACTAGTTCTATATATCTTACTCCTTCTGATGGATCCAAGGGAACAATTACTCTCATATTGTTTCCTTCAAATATTGTATGTCTCTTCTTTAGATTAATTTTGGCCATATTGCCAAATGCCCAGTCAATTCCAAGAAAAGTGGGATAAGGGTTACTGTCATCGATGATCTCTATTACTTCAAAATCAACAATAGTGCGAACTTCTTCAATATCCATTGTGACACCTGGTATTCTTCCCAAAGGGAAGATATTTGATTGATTTACCATCCTTAACTGAATAGGTGACCATTGTAGCTTTAGCTTACCCATTAATTCCCATGTTTGCTTCGTCAAGACATTTGCATTAGATCCCAGATCCAAAATAATTTGATCCATCTCATATTCTTCTATATGTGCACTAAGCCTCATCTATCTTTCTGTTCTCTTTTGTTGATGCAAATTATTAACTGCACACATCTCACTTCGCAATGTTTCTTTGGATGCATATGAATCTAATAATTCATGAAACCCTTCTACAACCTTTTGATCTCTTAACAATTTCATACAAGTCTATAGAAAAGACTTTAAAATACCTACTTGATTTGTTGAATCATGATCTTGTGTTGTAGCTTGATCCTATGTCAGAGCTCGGTTCCATATTGAAGTTGATGACATGTTGCAATTACTTTTCTGATTGGGCTTTTGCCTATGCACTAGATGTCGAAGCTCGAGCATCCATAAAAATTCAGTTTGCTTCCATAAATACTTCCTTTTCTTTATGAATATCAAAAGCAAGAACTTTCTCAGTAGTCTTTATGAACCGTGCACTTTCATATTATTTATTTTCATCTGCTTGATCACTACTAGTCACAACCCCACTTGTAGTGACAATACTAATTCGAAGTTCATTGGTACTCCTTTCAGTAGTAATCATTTGAATATTCTGTGTTGATTGTTGATTCCTTTTTTCTTGCATCTTCACCATAAGTACACGACATTCTTCAGTTATATGGTCAAAGTATTTACAATACTTACATGTCATTATGGGGTTCTAGAGAACTCTCACAAAATGACTTGGCTAGCCGCAGATATAGAAAATGATCTAGCCACGTCCTCGACCAGATCCCCCCCTTGACCTCTTCCTTGGTAACCTCCAAGACCACCGCACTATCCATTTTCCTCATGTTCATTCTCTTCTGGTCGCATTCTATAAGCATCAACACCACGCTCAATTATTAGTTCGTAAGCCCGACAATTATTCTTGTCGTGTCATACTAATTTACAAAATTTGCAATATAGGTTCCTCAGAGTCTATACATATTTCTATAACAAGTAATAATATTTTGAAGAATGTTGGCCTCTAGTTTTACATATTAGTCACCACAAGCTGGATCCTGCATTCAAGGGATTTGGTGCCCAACCAGCAACATAATCCCTAAAGATAGGGCATTGTTCTTTAGAATGGCCCTCCGATATGCACTTCGTACACCATACTTCTTCTCTAATTTTATTTTATTTTATTTTATTTTATTTATTTATTTATTTATTTATTATTTTTTTTTATATGTCTTATATCCGTAGGGTTAGGTTCACCAGCTGATACTAAATTTGTTACATGCCTTCATTAGTATGTCCTTTAGGCAAAGCTTCTAATTGCATCGCAATTTGTAGAGATTTGGATTCACTTTCTATATTTTGTTGCATCAATGGAAATATGATATGTGGTAGCAGTGTAGCTATAAAACATTCTTGATGTTGTTGCAGAGCTATGTCGAAGCTTACTTGATCCAATAACACCTTAAATCTTTGATAAAACTCCCAAACAGACTCGATAGGTTTTTGTTTGATCTCTTTCAACTTGGTGATGCACTTGGACCCAGACTTCGGCTTCTTAAACTCTCTTATCAACGTTGTTTTAATATATGCAAACATTATGTTCTGATTATTTGAATATTTCATATACCATGTCAATTCTCTATCCCGAAGTGTCGTAATTAGCTGCGCTTTCTTTATATTCTCATCGTTGATTTGCTTCGTTGCCCATACAACTTCACATCAAAACCAAAATTGTTCCAGATCCTCCAATCTAGTTCCTTTGAAAACAGTTAGCTTAATATCGTCAGCTATGCTTCTTCTTGGAGGGGGGGAGGGTGAGTAAGGGGAGGGGAATGGGGGGTAGGAGGGGCAGGGGGAGCGGGAAAGCCAAAAACACCTTGACTATTACTGTATATTGGCTTCTTCAAACTCTCAGGCCGGGAGGGTGAATACTGCAAAGTTACCTGGGGCTTATTAGGGTGGATTTCTTCTCTTTCACTTTCATATCCACTCAAAAGAGGAATATAATCAGTCTCTACAAAGGTCTTTAGGTCTTGTCCACGAGATCTCTTTCTGGTAACTACTCTATATCTCTTTCCACTTCATGTTAATCTGATATCTTGCTTAGATTTATTCTCTCTTCTTTCAAACATAAGTAAACTAGCAATCTGATTGCATTTGTAAAACTCCCATTTCACACAGAAGCATCTTAATCCAAAGTTTCATAGATTTTAAATACTTACCTCGTGATCCTTTGAAGAATCGTTATTTTGTTTCATTGTAGGACACAGTTGAGTCTACAGTGAACTCAGTGATGAATCCTCCAAACATGTTATCAATCTAGAAATCAACAGCCCTTTAAATCCTATTGTCAGTGCTCCTGAGTCATTATATCAGTTCAGGAGTCCACACCGTAGGTTCTTCACCCTTAAAATAGTTCGTCCTTTTGGTCAACCTCGATATCCACTCATACATCCCAACAGGAATAAAACCAATGAAAATCTTGTATTGATCTATAAAATATACTAACCAAGCTTCAGATGTCAGACGAGGGTTTTTTTTCCTAGACCACAAATTCTCGCTCTTTTCAATTCTATCTAGTATTGAATCTCCTTCTTCAACAGGTACCACATCCACATATCCCTCAAATCGATCCCAGTCCCAACAACAGAAGAATTTGTTGGCTTGATTTGGGCTAACCCAGGTTCAATCACCAACAAAAACCTTGATCACTGGCCCTTTCAACAACGACCTACAAGCAAATCGCAGTCTCCCAAAGTGACTATGGGAGGATGCAGAACCAGGTTTCTGTAGCCTTGAAGGACTGGGAGATGTGTTATTATTATGTTATCTTGTTCTTAGTAAATCACCTCGTTGCATTAGATTAATGACTTAAACATGCCATATAAAACCATAAACCATCACTATGTTGAAGTAAAATGGAATTGTAATAATTGCTACTCTACAACATATAATAAGAAAATATACACATTAAAACACCAAATTAACGTGCTTCACCCCAATGTAGTTCTACGTCCACAAGAACTATTTCTTAATATAATAAATCTTTGAACAAAAACCAGTTCTTGCCATGTGCACTAAGTTGCAGGCTGTCTCTGCACTCAGCTGTAGACTTTTCTCTAGACCTCTGTGCACTTAGCTATAGAGCCTCTCCTTTGCTACCTAATTACATATCACAATAATTCACCCATAACACTAATCTAGATCAAAACCGATTGATATTTCTTCTTATTATTTTACCCTATATATACTATCACATTGTAGGGTTACATCATCAAAATATCATGGTCCAAATACCATGGACACCTTAAAACGAGCAACTATGACCCCCAAAAACATTGATCCCTTACAAAATCGTGTGCTTTTACGAAAGGGAGGGGCTTTGACTCACACTGAAGCCCTTATGAAATCACGTGGTATATTCAAAATTCACTTTGTTGTATGCTTTGCTACGCGCTCCACCCCACAAAATGCGGAGTCTTTGGAAAAATCTAGGCCAAGTTGGGCTACGCCCAACAGTTAGTTCCAAAGTGAGGGGTGGTGGAAGCATATTTCAAGATTTCGAATAAGGTATCAGTGATATGAAAATCATCTCCTAACTCATCGTTCTGAAATGCATCTAAAAATATTGCCTCCATGGAAGTCGTGTCCTTTAGGTAATCATCCATACCAACCTCTATTTGATTGCATCCATACCAACCTCTATTTGATTGCATCCATACCAACCTCTATTTGATTGCCTCCATTGCCAACTTGTGATGTATAACTACTATTGTTGTAGTCATTCCTAGTTGATGAATCTAGATGTAGTGGGAACTGAATAGGTGGTTGATTCAACCATTCTTTATATGCTTCCTCTTTGATTCTTGCTCTTAATGTAGCCTTCTCTCGCGTAGACATTGTGGTTGGGTTCTCCAAAAGATGGTAGGTGGGTCGTTTATCATCACTAGAATCATGTTGATGGTGTTGGACCCACCAACATTCAGGGGATCTCCTCGGTATGAAGTCTCAACTAGACCTCACACCGTTTGGTTTAGGAGTCCCATTCGGTATGATGGCCCAGTTGCCATTATCCTAGATATTTTCCTTAGCTGTTGTTGTTCAACACATAAGAGTGTTATTCTTGTAACTTCAAGAAAGCGAGGTGAGTATGCATAGTGAGTGCGTAATGTGACTTTGTGTCTGGGTTATCTTACTGTAAGGGAGAGGGTAAAAGTGAGCCTCTAGATGAGAGGTAGTAGTACCACCTAGGGAGAGAAACATGTGAAAATAACAAGGTTTTGTCCAGCATCTAGCGGAATAGTCCACATCGGATGTGACAGTCGTTAAAACCGAAGTGCAAGGGAAAACATGTGCACTCTCTAGCAAAGTAGTCCACATGGGGATGACAGTCATTATAACCAAGGAAAAAAAGAATGGTCTATCTAATGTCCTATGGAGTAGTCCATGTAGACAAGAAAACAACGATAAACAATACAACAAATCTTCAACAATGTAAGAAATAAAATAACCGAAGTAGTTCAACTATCTTTGTACAGGTTACGCAAACATGCATTACAAACATTTAAGAATAGTCTTACAAATGGATACACAACATGCGTGAAAACATGCTATCCTGAGACAGGCTTTTAAATTAAGAAAAAGTTCCAAGACACATCTGTACACCATACATCACTAGTCCCAGTAGTGGGACATTGGAGCCACTCCTCGCTCCTTAAAGAATAGACTACAGACTCTCAAGGCTATGTGGGAGGAGCCAAGGTGAAAATTCCTTTTCTCATACAATGAGGAGGTATATATAGCCAAGGGTGATGCTTGAACCTTGTGACCCTTGGACTTCCCTCATGACTATTAGACTTCCTATGAATTTTCAACTGACATGACCCTTCAACTTCATATGTGTGTCTGTTGGACTTTCACTTTACATTAAATTTGATTACAACAAGTATGGCCCATAGTAGTGATGTGGCCGAGACAACTGATGACACAATTTGACATGACACTGCTAACAAGTATTTCTTACTATGATTTTTATGTCAGATGTTACGCTGCTGAGTGATGGATGTGCTCTCAATGTCTTGTGTCTTCATCTCCGCATGACAAAGTGTTATGGGGTCTTCGATGATATTGTTTTTTGCTTGATGGTTCAGTGCATGTATCCCTTTCACTTGCTGCTCGATGTGCTTTGTATGTTCATTCAACTACGAGAAAGTCTCTTAGAATGTGCTCCTTCTTCATCTCGTTCATCATCGCACCATTTTCTATCAATGTACATGTTCCTACAATCCATTCATGATGGGATGACATCAAATCCAAAAATCTCCTAGTCTAGCATGATGCATTGTTTTCGGTTTCGGGTCCAAGTGACCAGGAGGAAGGAAAAGACATTGAAACTACACAGAGCACAACTCAAGCCAGGATGAGGGGCTCCGAAGTACTCTCGGGAAAAATTGCACAGTGGTCACTGGGAGGTGAAAATATGCAATTAGGGATAGTAGTGACAGTTGCAAGGTGGAACTTAGTTGGGCATAACTGTGCAATTCCTAGGAGGAAGACAAGGCAGGGTTTCAAGGGGAACTCTTGGATAGTTTTTCACAACTTTCAGGATGAAGACTGAGTGGGCCACTCGGGATCCAACTGGGAATCTGTGTAATTTCTTAGAGGGAGATAGAGTGGGGTAGTAGAGGGCACTGGTAGGAAATTCTGTGCAATTTTCCAAATCAAGGCATGATCAGGCTGTGGGGAGCTGTTGGTCACAATTGTGCATTTCTGAGAGACAGTGTGAGATAGGCAGTAGGGGCCTACCCATCATGACTATGTAGTTTACAAAAACAGTGCAGAGCAGGGCAACAGAAGGTGTACCAATCGGGACTACACAATTTTCACGAATAGTGCAGAGCAAGGCAGCAGAGGCCTAACTCAGCATGACTACGTAGTTTTTGCAAGAAATGCAGGGTAGGTAGTTGGGCATGTTTGCACAATTTTGGAGAGCAGTGTAGCCTTGGGTTGAAAATGGAATGTAGATTTATAGTAGAATAGAGGTAGGCTTGATAATTGATCTTGCGAGAAGTGCAGATTAGATCGGTCTTGGAGACAACTTCTATGTAGTTCTGGTAAACAAACAACCTACTTACTTCCAAGATTTCACAGTGCAGCTACCCTAGAGGACAACCCCAAGCACTGCACAATTTTGAGCAGAAGAGTGGGACCACCAAGAGATAAGAATGTGTAGTTCAACTCAGTCAAGGTTTGATTGAAGGGGTTTGACTGGTCAACATATTTTCTGGAAAAATGCATAAGTGAGAGATCAAGTGAACTTGTGTAAATGTGACATTGTGATCAAACACTTAGCATGACTCGATGACAGGGCACCAGAAAACAACAAGACAAACATGTATTCAGTGAGACAGTCTTAAGGTTAAGAACGACAAGTGAAACACTTGAGATAGACCTTCGAATGGATGTGAAGACACTTGTGCGACAATGCTTACAACTTTGTGTGTGAATACGATCGATGTTCGTAGATCAAAGACAACTCCTGAACACAAAGAAAAACCTTCACAATCGCCAAAACAAGATCACAAACATGCAAGGCAATAAACATGCCAAAAGACGACTGTTGGTCGGACAAGAAAAATGGTGTAAAGGCTCTACAAGGGCTCATGGAATGAGCTTAAGTGTTTGTAACCATTAGTGGAAAAACCAAGGAAGGCTCTGAAATTTGGATGCAGGCCAAAATTTTGGAGGCTGTTGTAGCTGCTACAACACTTGACGATACACTGGTTGAATACTAGCTTCTCTATTTTGGATCATTTTTAGCACAGGGCCTTGGCCTTTCAGGTGGTATTAATTCATTTTGCAGGTCACTTCGGCTTTCCCACTTACCCCATGGACAAACATGGTTTACCTTGTTCCAACTCAGTCAAACATAACAAAATGTCCATCTAGATCACAGTGTTTAAAAATCGGGAAGGGTAGTTTGGCTTGCGAGCTTAAGATTTTCAGAGTATAATTGTTCATCTCTAGTGTTGCTCCAATGCTAGTAGGCCTGGATAGCACCCTGGTAGAATCACGCAGGAACATAAGCATTGCTCCACTGCCATTGCACCTGGCCAATACCTCGTAGGAGTTGCCTACTTCACCTCTCTGTGCAAGAAGCCTTTCTCTTCTTTCGCCTTTGTAAATTTTTTTTAGGGAGGATTGTGCATATGCACTTATTTGTTTTTGGGGTGGAAGAGAGATCCTGATTTATTGAGAGTAGAAGAGGTTGTTCCTTTAGAGAAGCATGTAAGACCTCTGATTTAGGTTTTCTCGTTTAGATTTTCCCCTTCTCTGTTTCTACTAGTTGGATAAGTTTGAACACACAGAATAGAAGATTGGATTCAAGCATGGTATTTCTCAGTTCAGACATAGGTTCATGGTTTGATTAGAGATTCCCTTACAAATGGATTGTATTTTCTATCAAGACTTCTTTGACCAAAAGTTACAACCAAACACAAAGAAGATAGACACGAGACTGGAAAAGCGTTGCAGATCACAAGGCTCTTGAACTTTAGCCACAAACTTATTCAAAGCCATAACACAATGCAGGACAACACTTATCTACAAAAAAAAAAAAAAAAAAAAAAAAAAAAAAAAAAAAACAAAAAAAGCAATAAACATACTATGTACATAGTGCGAGGCGCAGCCCCAAATCATTGAAAATAAGATTTTAAATATTGGCCATTGACAGGGAAAGTGTTAATCTTCTTGTCAAGTGATTGGAGATGGTATGTTTGTTGGCCAGACTTTTCATGAACCGTGAAAGGACCAATCCACAAGGGCTAAAATGTCGTATGTTTTCCTTTTTCCTCGTGGGGTTTGTCCCACTTCAAGACTAAGTCACCCACACAGAAGTTGGTGTTCCCTATAGACTTTTTGTCAAACCGTCTCTTGATATGGTTCTAGTGGAGTGAAAAATTTTATTTTTCTTTCATCTATTATTCTGGTAACTTGTGTAATGTGTCCATCCTATGCTGAACCAATAGACACAACTTGCCTTGGGATACTTAGGACAATTGGAGAGCAGGAAAGTAGATATTTGGAGGGAGGATGGCTTCTTTTTCGTATCCCTGGAAGTATGAAGATGTGTTTAGAGAGGGTTTGGGTGTGATGTTGTCATCCCATAGAGCACCAGAGCAGAATTTCAGTTTCGCTAATCAAAGTAAATGACCTTTTTTATGATATGGAAGAGATTTTTGTTTGTAGATTTGGCAAGACCGTTTCCCTGCAGGTAGTAGCTAGTTGAATGCTTTAACACAATACCATATTTCAATGCAAAATCATACAAATTCAATGAAGAAAAGTATGTTTCATTGTAAAAAACAAGTGATATAGGAATTCCAAACCTCGAGATGATGTTTTTATGTAGGAAGTTGATGACTTCCTGGTCATTCACATGTTTGAGCAGAACTACTTCTATCCACCGCGTGAAAGTAATTAGTGGAAGTTAGGATGTAGCAGTGTTGCTTTGATGAATGTGGAAAAATATCCCTAATTATGTCCAAGCCCCACTGTTAGAATGGTTTTTCCACTGCAACAGGCTATAGTGGGGTTGCTAACCTTTGTTGTCTGTCAACACATTGCTGACAGACTAGACACTTGCGGGTGTAAGTGTGTGCATATTTGAACAGTGTAGGCTAGTAAAAACCAGCCCTCATGACTTTATGTGTTGTTGTGTTATCCACAAAGTGACACCTGGTTGATCTGTCATGCAGATCATGTAACAGTGTCTCTGAATCCTTCGCCTCTAGGCACTTGAGCAAAATGCCATTGTTGTGCTTTCTATAAAGCATTAACTGCACCAACTGGTATGATAAATATTTGAGTCAGAGAACCCTCTTCTATCACATAGAGAAGTGAGAGGGCATGGTGTCATGCTAAAGGTACTGGTGCACTTCTTCGTACCAAGAGTTACCATGTGAAGTGGGGGTGCTTGCTCTACATTGTACATCTCAATTTCTTTCTCCCAATCAACGAGCTCTTCTTCTTCCTCTTGCACATGCATTGCTTCTGCTACAAGTATGCAGATACCATGACTCTTGATGGTGTGAACTGAATTAATATCAAGATCATACTATTGTATTCTTTTCATCTAGTTCACACGCCTTTCACCCAACTCTTGTTGAAAAAGGAGTGATCTAACTGTTGGGTGCAACACAAAGACTATGCAATTATTTTTCAGCAGGTAGGGTCTAAAGTGTTTCATCGTCTTGTATATTCCATGTGCTTACTTATCCACAGTGGGATGGTTGAGCTCGATTCCCTAGAAGCTTGTGCTCATGAAGGAGATGGGATGTTCGTTGTTCAGCTCATCCTTCTGAGTGAGCATTGCAGCGAGTGAAGTATTGGAAGCGAATGTGTAAAGCAAGAAATCTTTGTGGAAATTTGGGTTGTATAGCACATGTGCTTCTGTTATTTCTTGCTTGATATAGATGAACCTGTCCTTTTCCTTCTTACCCCAACTATAGACTTTATCCTTCTTGATCATATCTTGTATGGGTTTGACAATTTGTGCATAATCAAAGATGAACTTTCTGAGGAAGCTGATCTTTCATAGGAAGGATTGCATAGTTTTCTTGTTCACGGGATGAGGAATTTGCATGATGGTCCAGACTCGGTCCAGATCTACCTTGATCCCACTCTTCGCAATGATGTGCCCAAGGAGGTTCCCCTCAGACACTGCAAAGATGCTCTTCTTGGGATTCAAGGATATCCCATACTTACGAAATCACTCAAAGATCTTCTTGAGATGGCACAGGTGGTCTGATAATTTTCTAGAAAAAAAATTGTTACATCATCAATATAGACCACCATGCTATGTCTGATGAGCCCATAGAAGATGATGTCTATTGCACGTTGAAAAGTTGTGCCTGTGTTTACCAGCCTGCATGGCATTCCCTGATAAGAGAACATACTTCACTTGGTACATAAATTTTTTTTTAGTCTATCAATGTTAGGGTCCCACCCTAACCCCCTTATTTATGTAGTAGGATCAAGTCATATTTATAGTTAAGTAAAGAGTCAATAAATCCCATATTAATAATTGTAAGTGGTTAACCCGCATTTGATGACGGGACCATAGTTAGTTGCAAATGGGCCATGGTATTAGATAGATGGTATTAATAAGAACCATGGTATTGCTCCATGGTATTGCATGTATGAAGCATATATAAATGATAGAGACTCCCTGTGAGGGGCATCATGTCTTATTTTGTAATCAAGCTCTGCTCTATTGGAGGTTACCCCCTCGAAGAGGCAAGTGAACATTGCTTTTTGAATAATCAAATACTTGTTGTTGTTTCTCACTGTTTTATGTTCAGGGTATATTTCTTCGCATATTTGGTATTCTGGTATCGTCTTGCAGGTTAAGAGCATAAAAAGTGGCATCAGAGCGCTTTCCAGGGCTGGTGGGATCTCCATTTTTTAGCAATTTTTTTTTGGCTAGAGACGTGTTCTGGCATCTTTAAACAACGGGATCTGTCATTGAGCGCATAAACTTATAGATTTGGGGAGGCATGCACACAAGAAATACAAGAGGTAGTCATGCTTGTTAGACTCCCTTGTAACCCCTGTGGGTACCCCTTCCAGTAGTAGTGCATTAGACAGAACCGCGCACAGACTGTCTTCCAAGTACCCTTTGGGTATATCGAAACCCCCTAGCTCCCTTGAAACCTCGCCATAGATAAACCGTCGGTCGTCTTGCTGCTATAGTACACCGAGAACAACACTTGGAGAGATTACTTACCCGTACGATAGGGTAGTCTGGTTGTACGGCTAAGGGTACGGTTGATCCTCCTTAGTTAGTGCTCTGAAACATTGGGCCAAGTACTACTGTCAGACCCTTATGTATACTACGATCTGTAGCACCTGACACTCCTCGAGACCATAGTTCCTTTCCCTATCTTTGGATCACACATAATCTCTGCCAGATCAGATCTCGCAAGTGGGGGCTTTACAGCAGCAGCCGCAATCAGTCCAACCGTTCAGATTTATCAGAACAACCATTCAGATATATTAGATCCATCAGATCTGTAGCAGCTATCTGTTCTGCCGTTCAGCCATTCAGATCTCTCAGATCCATCAGATCCACCATCCAGATCTGAGTAGTTGTGTGGGTTCCTATACCTTGGCGTGATTTTCGTAGGACTTTTGGCAGCATTGACATTTCGGAGATTCAACGACTGCAGGACAACGAGCTAAGGAAGGGGGTACCATTCAATTGCTAGTGCCAAAAAAAAAATTCGGGTGGTCCCAAATTTCAAGTACATCAGATTAGTGCATGGTAGAAACTAGAGCTAAAGCTATGGCCAATGAGAAGATCAACAAACTTGAACAATCCTTGAAAGACATCCAAGACTAGCTAGCGAAAATAACTACAATACTCTCAGGCAAGGTGGAAGCCCATGAGGAGGCATATATTGGCAATGAACATAGTGAGGGTGAGTCTAGCCACTCTCTTCACCTCTGGAGCACCCATCAACAATCCCGTCCACGACCACCCAAGATGGATATGCATAAATTTTATGGCTCTCATCGGGCAACATGGATAACACAAATGGAGCAATATTTCAATCTGAATTACATCTTGGATGATGACACTCAGCTTATGGTGGGGAGCATGTACTTAGACAATGAAAGATGGCAATGGTGGCAATGGCATCAACGTTGCAATGGAAGGCCCTTGACTTGGGACACATTCAAAAAAGCTCTTATGGATCGCTTTAACCATGAATATGCTTTTTTGGGTCATCTCACTAAGCTTCGACAGACTGGCATAGTGGATGAATATATTACAGCCTTTGAAGCCTTATCTTTCCACACTTTAGGTCTACAAGATGAGTTCTACACGAAATGTTTTATCAGTGGTCTTAAAGAGGCAATACAAGCTCATGTCCGACTGTACCACCCTCCCACATGGTTGGAGGCTTGCAAGGTAGCTCATGAAGTTGAATGTATGTTAGCGACCCAATCCAATCGCCCAAATTTCACCTCCGAGGGTCACCTCCCACAGGCTCACAACACTACCCAAACACTTAAGGTTCAAAAGGTGTCACCTGCAGAAATGGCAAAAAGAAGAAAGCAGGGATTATGTTACTAGTGTGATGAAAAATACTCCCCCGGTCATAAATGAAAGGAGCCCAAATTCTTTCAAATTGATGCTACTGATCACAGCTCATCGATGGAAGCCCAACCACTTGAGGAACCAGAGGAGGAAGAAGAGGACAACCAGATGGACCATGTCCCTAAAGAACTAGTTATTTCATTGCATGCTTTGGCAGGGATTTCTTCGCCTCAAACTCTCAAAATCAGAGGTTTTATTAAGCATTGCCTAGTGGTAGTCTTGATTGATAGTGGAAGTACACATAATTTTATCCATCAAAGAGTCGTGGAAGCAGTGCATTGTTTTGTACGTGCAGTTTCTAACTTCCAAGTCTAAATTGCGTATGGGGGAACAATGAAATGTGACGACCGTTGTAAAAATTTCAAACTTCAAATGGGGGATTATCAGTTAAAGACCCACATGTTTGCCATCCACATGGGAAGGTGTGACATTGTCCTTGGTGCTGAATGGCTTCGCACACTAGGCCCAATCACAATGGATTTCTAGGAGTTATATATGAACTTTAAGCAGGACAACCACACACATACCCTCCACGAACTCCAGGCGGGAGCTCCCTCTATCATTAGCTCACATAGGATGGAAAATTGTTAAAAAAAGCCATCATGGAGTTATAACTCAACTTAATGCCATCTAGGCCGTTGAACCCAATTCTCTTCCGATTCATCCTGAGATGCAACAGATCTTAAATAACCATCTGCTAGTCTTTGAGAAGCCTCATGAGCTTCCACCCTCAAGAGGGGAACATGATCATAGCATCACTTTGGTCCCAGGGGCCCAACCACCAAATGTGTGCCCATATAGATATCCGTTCGGCCCAAAGAATGAAATAGAAAAATAATCAAAGAAATTTTGGAAGCAAGCATCATTCCTCCCAGCATTAGTCCTTGTTCATCACCAGTGGTCATGGTGCTCAAGAAAGATGGGGAATGGCGTATGTGTCCAAAATTTAGGGCCCTCAATAAGTTGACAGTCAAAGATAAATTTCCCATCCTGGTTGTTGATGATTTGCTGGATGAACTAAATGGGGCTCAATTCTTAACTAAGCTTGATCTTCGTTCAGGCTACCACCAAATTCGCATGAAAGAAGTCGACATTCCAAAGACTGCTTTCCGAACTCATGAAGGCCATTATGAGTTTCTAGTCATGCCATTTTGTCTTTGTAATGCCTCATCTAATTTTTAGAGCCTTATGAACCACCTGCTCAAATCATATCTCAGAAAATTTGTCCTTGCTTTCTTCGATGACATCCTCATCTACAGTCGCACTTGGGCTGCACATCTTCAACATGTATATCAGCTCTTGCACCTGCTCTGTGAGCATAAATTATTTGTTAAGATGTCCAAGTGTTCTTTTGGAATGGAAGAAGTTGAGTATTTGGGCCACATTGTGGGGCATGAAGGTGTCAGGGTGGAACCCAAAAAGATCCAGGCAATGTAGGATTAGCCTCAACCTAAGAACTTGAAGAGCCTGAGAGGATTTTTGGGTCTCACGGGCTACTATCGCAAATTTGTCCGCAACTATGGTCGCATTGCGAGGCCCCTCACTCAACTCCTCAAGAAAAATTCATTCCTTTGGAATGATGAAGCACAACAGGCCTTCACAGCTCTCAAAAATGCCATGTGTTCCACTCCAGTCTTAGCACTACCTTATTTCACCAAAACTTTTGTCATTGAATGTGATGCTTCAGGTACAGGTATTGGGGCATTCTTAATACAGGAAGGTCGACCCTTGGCCTTCATAAGCCAATAACTAAGTGGGAAGAATCTGGGACAATCTACCTATGAGAAGGAAATGATGGCCATCTTACATGCAGTAGATACCTGGCGACCTTACTTGTTGGGGCGACGCTTCCAAATCCACATAGACCATCAAAGTCTTAAATTTTTTTGGAGCAACGCATATCCTCACCACAACAAAATAAATGGCTCGCTAAAATGTTGGGATATGATTATGAGATAATTTACAGGAAAGGGCGTGAAAATATTTTATCAGATGCATTATCTCACCAATTTGAGGACGAAAGTACCCTGCTCGCAATTTCCCTTCCCATTCCAAAATGGATTGACGAGGTTCACAGGGAATGGTTTTCACATCCCTAGCTCTCCCAACTCATTACTCAATTGCAGGTGGATCCAAATTCCACCAAGGGCTACTCGTGGTAGGATGAGATTTTGCACTACAAGGACAGAGTCGTACTATCACCAACGTCCACCCTCAAAAGCTGCATTTTGGCGGAGTTGCACTCTTCCCCCACTGCAGGACATTCAGGCTTTCTGGAAAACGTATGCTCGCATTCGAAGATCATTTTTTTGGACAGGAATGAAAAAGGACATTCTTACTTTTGTAGTAGAATGCGACGTCTGTCAGCGCCACAAAGGAGAGACTGTCAAAGCACCAGGCACATTACAACCATTGCCCATCCCGACATCAATATGGACGAAGGTTTCTATGGATTTCATTACAGGTCTTCCAAAGTCAGGAAACAAGTTAGTCATCATGGTGGTGGTGGACAAACTTTCTAAGTATGCTCATTTTTGCACCCTACCCCACTTTTTTACACCAACTTTGGTCGCTCAATCTTTCATGGATCATATCTTCAAATTTCATGGCATGCCCACTTCCATTGTGTCTAATCGTGACCCGGTCGTCACTAGTAATTTTTGGCAGGAACTCTTTAGACTATAAGGTACCAAACTAAAGCTCAGTAATTCCTATCATCCATAAACTGATGGTCAAACTAAAGCAGTTAACAAATGTTTGGAAACCTACCTTAGGTTTTTCACTTCAGAAAAGCAACATCTCTGGGTACAGTGGTTACCTCTAGCTAAATGGTGGTATAAAACCAACTATCATGCCACCACCAAAATGACTCCATATGAAGCAGTTTATGGTCAACTCCCTCCTTCCCCTACTTCTTATATCAAGGGGTGCTCAAAGGTACAAGTAGTGGATCAAATCCTACAGAACCGCACAACCATGCTCACCCATCTTAAAGAGAATCTTCATCAAGCTCAAAACCACATGAAGTAACATGTAGATCAACATCACTCAGAACACCAATTTCAAGAAGGAGATCAGGTACTCTTGAGGCTGCAACCATATAAGCAAACATCACTCAAAGGCAAGGGGTGTCAGAAACTATCTCCAAAATTCTACGGACCGTATCAAGTACTTCAGCGCATTGGAGAAGTGGCCTACAAGCTAGCTTTGCCACCCATTGCAAAAATCCATCCAGTTTTCCATGTCTCATGCCTCAAGAAAGTGATTGGGAACAATTGCAGAATTCAAACTGTAGAGCTATAAAAAGGGTCTCTTTCACCTCTAGTTACCTCACATTGATATGTCAATCCGGGAACTTCTGGTTATTTCAAAGAGTGTCTCAGTCTGAGGCTTAGAACTTGTCAGAGTAATGCTTGTAGTACAACTATTTAAAATCTACAAAAGTAAATCAATGTGTATCAACAACTTAGCTACTTCAAAAGACTAAAGCACACCAAGCGTTGCATCAACCAAAGGTTCGGTAGAAATAACCCATCCTTTTCATTACTGATGAGAATAAATCTGAGACCTGGGAGCTAGGTAGCAGATGCTGGGGCTCACTACAGCCTGAGATCATCCTTAATGAATATAAATGAAATGGAAAGTAAAAGAAATATCAATGAAATAGAACAGCACATCAGCCAAGGGTTTAGTAGCAATAACCCATCCCTTTCATAGCTGATGGGAGCAGATCAGAGGTCTGGGAGCCAAATAGTAGATGCTGATGCTCACTACAGCCTGAGACTATCCTAAATAAACAACAAATTAGCAATCTGGAAATGGAACAAAAACTGAAATGGAACAACAATTCAAATGGAACAACAAATAAATGGAACAACAAATAAATGGAACAACAAATAAAATGGAACAACAACTAAATGGAATAGCAATTCAGAAATGGAACAGCAGTCAAAATAAGCAGTAACCAAGTTCATCAAGCTGCAACTCTGTTTACTTACTCCAATCAAAACATCAATCCTTCAGTCTTAAAAGATGTACCCATATTATAGAACAACACTACCGATTACAACCCTAGAAACACAACGTGGTTAATCTGCTTCTGTTATTGATCTGAATAAACACATACGATTGCAACATTCAATAATCATATGAAATCAAACCTTTTCAAGATAACTGTTATAATGCTAAAGCAAAATCGTAATGACTCTGTAATGGAGTGACAATATCCTGTAGAGATTAATCAACACTTAATGGATTGGTAACATGATATAGTGTCAATATAAGGCTTTAATTTGCAGGAACATTAAACAGGTTAATCATAACAGAGCATGTAATATAACGTTCATAAAACACAACAGATTACCATATTATGCCTATGAACAAACCACACAGAAACCACGCGTAATGGTACAAGAGCAAGTGTCCTCCAGGGCTGGGCCCTTAGCCTCCAAGGGTACACCGCTTAAGATTGATCCAGGCTCAGAGATAAAAGAGTAACCAAGTCTGTATTAAGGCATGAAATAAAATTATAGGAATTCAAGTCTTCAATAGAACATAAAGATCATAGTCCTGATCTTCCTTAAATGAAATTACATAAAACAGTCCCCCCTCTAGCCAACAGTGCTATCCCTTATATAAGGAAGATGGCGGAGATATCTAGATATAGAAAATAGATAAAATAGTGATCCCTCAGGATCTTAGATCCTAAGGGATTCGCAGATTCGTTAATCCTGTGTTTCTTCTTTCCTTTTCTATTCCGTGCTGGTATCTCCACTCCCTTTTCTGGGTTGATCCGTTTTGATCTGTGTTGCTTGCGGTCTCCCGTCAAAGGGACAACAGTTAGCTCATCGTTGTCTTTTTCCTTGGAATGGCCACCTTCTGTTTTTCCTTCCTCCTGCACATAGGAATGAAAATTATCAGTGTTTCCTATTAATCTCTCGTGTTTCGTTATAAATCTTCATCATTATCTAAGTTTCTAATGCAAAAGGTTTTTAAGTTCTCGTGAAAAGATACTAAAATAACCATCGGAACATACCTTCCTTGATACTCCACATACCCCCCAGCTTACCCTTTTTCATGGCCTCATGAAAACATTGTAGTTGACATGCAAAGCAGTGAGGGAGTAGGCTGGAGATGGAATCTCATGTGGGGGCCTACATCCATGATGCGAGACTAGATGATCAAAGAAATGGCTTGTCTGGCCCTTAGGCATCTCATACAGGGTTTGGTATCCGGGCGCAGGGTGCTAAATGATTGGACTCCAATCAGTTAGCAACAAGTTTAAAATTCTCATACTTAAATGGTTCTCTGAGCTGAATGTTTGGATTAGATACTCAATATCAAAATTTAGCTGCTTCAACGACAGGGTCCTTAATGGAGGAAAAGAATTCAAGGCCCTGCCGAATGATTGCTTCTTGCATGGGTCCTAATGCTTCAATCACTCCTCGAGCCCTCATGAGATTTTTATGTCTCCTCCATAACTGTTCTGGGTCTCTCGGCTTACCTCTTACCCATAGATCTAATCCTTTTTCTTGTCTCTAAAAAGAATTGTAGGCTTTAAGCCATTTAATTTGATTGACTGCAAATGAAATAAATGCTTGCAATTGAATATCCCCAACAAAAGGGCCAGGGTTCAACTCGGTCTCTTGTTCTAGTACAAGGTTATGTAGGTAAAATTCACACAATAACCTTTGCACTTTTACCCCATAATGTTTACAACAATTTATAAAATCATTTATGGTATTAATTTCTATGGGAGCACCTGCCTTAACAGCCTTTATTTTCAATTGTAAGTACCTTTCCATTAGAAATAGGGCATAGTTCTTGGCAGGGGCTCTACATGCTAGGACGTCATTATATAGAGAACACAAGGTATCCATCTGTTTAATAACTACATCTAATCTACAGGTTACCTTGGCAACTTTATCTTGTTCCTTTCACCATCCTTTGAAAGCTTGGCTTTTTGATAGGTTGAGCTTCCTTAACTGCTGTTGTAATTCTTCATATTTTTCTCAGGGGACCGTTTGCTCTCTGAGCTTTTCTGCTTCTTGCTGGGCCCGCTTCAAATGCTGGTGAAGGGTTCTTGTTTTCAGGTCCTTCTTGCATGCCTCGGTAGAGGCCGGGAGCTTTACTTGAACTTTCTTATTGTGCTGCTTTGAGTTCATAGCCCTTATTACTCTTGAAGGTGGTGCCTCCATCTGAACCATCTTATCATCTTTTTCAATTTTAACACAAACTCCAGCCCACTGCTGTTCCTCTTCAAATGGAACATCAGTTTGTTCTTCAGCTTCATTTGGAACAATAGTTTGGCTTCTGTTAGGGTTTTGAGCAGTGGGATGACTTCTGGTCCTCCGCCTCCTGCTCTTAAGGGATCTTATTGGTGTGGTCAAACCTTTTCTTCTTGAGGTCCCTTTCACCCTTTGCCTTGCTTTTAGAATCCTAATCTGCTGGTGAAGCCTGACTATTATGTTTAACAATGTCCGCTTTTCCCTTTGTAATTCCCTTATTTCCATTAACTCCTCAGAAAGAACAGCAGGCTGCTCGCTGTGGGTTGGACTGTGGCTAGCTTCCTGATTTTCTCCTTGAGGTGGTTGTTCCAGGATAAGAGCCTTGCTTGGCTCTGTTATTTCTTGGGCTGATTCCTCTTCAACCCTTATTTCCTCCAGACTTTTCTCTGGTGCCTTTTGACTAGGAACAGGCTGTTCCTGCTCAACATTTTCTGATATCTTCTCATTATGAACAGGTTAATTTTCTACTTCTGCCTCTTCTACATGCAATTCCTCGGGTGCGTCTTTCTCCTGGGTTTTCTCTACGGTCTAGAGTTTAGATGGACTCAGGGATTGGTCATATTCACCCATATTGGCCAAAATGTTGGCCATTTCATCTTCCCCTAATGGGCCTTGTAATGGGCTTCCTTCCTGCTGTCCCATTCCTTCCTCCTGCTCGGACTGCTCAACTTCTTTCTTCTCGTCTCCTTCCTCTTCAGTCTGCTCATCTTGTTCTTCTTCTCTCCCTGCAGATTGCTCTGCCTCCTCTTCTTCTTCTTCTGTTTCTGCCTCTGCAGACTGCTCTTCTCCCTCGACGTCTTCTTCTTCCGTTTCTGTTTCTACAGATTGTTCTTCTCCTTCGACGTCTTCTTCTTCCGTTTCTGTTTCTGCAGACTGTTCTGTTTCTTCCTCTGTCTCTGCATTCTGCTCTACTTCCTCGTTGCTTTCTTCCTCTGTTTCTGTCTCTGCAGACTGCTCATCTTCGATTTCTATTGCTTGGCTTGTGCCTTCCTGGGGCTTCCCCAGCCCTCCTTGTAACCCTGTGAGCCTTGCCGACTTTCTACATTTTTCTGGTTGTTCAGGTGTACTAGCGTCATGTTTCTGTTTTTCGGGTCGTTTTTCAAGTTGTTTTTCAAATTGCACTTCTGTGCAAGTGTCCTGCTTTCGTTTCTCTGAACGTTGGGGTGTGCTATCAACTCGTTTTCATTTTTCGGGTGTCCAGATCGTTTTCATTTTTCGGGTGTCCAGATGTGGCCGTCCCTTTATTAATAATAGCAATTAGTTCTTCCCAGCTACTCTTCTACTGGGTGAGACTATAATTCACTATCAAGCGAATTAATCTATGGTGGCTGACAACTGATTCTACGTGCTGTGCCCTTTTCATACTTCGTGTGACATCATATAATAGTGAATTCAATAATGTAGGCAAATTCACAGAACACTTTTGTTTTAAGACAGCTAGGAGTTTAAGATGTCGTGGTATTACTACGTCCTTTCTGCCTTCACAAGTGATGTAGCCCTGGATGATTTTTGCCAATTCCTCCCATGGCTCTCCTAGCATTGCTGGTAGCACCCCCTTTCCTCGGATTGTCAAATTCTGGCCCACGTCCTGAAATATTTCCACAATCTTCTGCAACCTTTCCTTCTTTATTGTCCATACTGGTCCCGTGCCGGTAGTCCCGTGACTCTTGCTATTATGTCGTCAGTGACTGCTATTCGCCTTCCTCTTACTATGGAGTATTCTTCCTGAAGGTTATGTAAAAATTCTTTCGCTATTATTTCATTAGAATCCTTCAGGCGGTTGAGATAGGTCAACCATCCTGCTCTCTTCAGGATTCTTCAGGTTGCAGCCGAAACAGTCAATGTTTGCGGTTCTCGGCGGACTGACCTTCCTCCCATAGTTTCACTGCAAATTCTCAAAGGAACAACAGTTCTTTGTTGAAACACAGAGAAGCTGGTGGCGTATTCCTCGTTCAAATTTCAAATGCAACGACGTATGCAAAAAATTCGAACAACAACTCATGCAGAAGAAAACAAAATTAGCAAATGATCATACCGTTGAGCCATCCTGTGCTCGAGTACAAAATTTTCTCGAATAACAAACTGACATGTGCTCTGGGGAATGATGAGGTTACCTCCCCCCCCACAATGTGATAGGCTGTCCCAGTCGTCAAATAAAGGAGTAGCATTTGTTTTGCCGCGAGGTCTTTATGGAACAACTTATGGAAATATGCCATGTTCGCAAAGATAGCCTATTACTGAAATCGAGGTAGAAAGTTAGATTGCTTTTAATACATAAGGGACTGCGGTGATTTGATGGAAGTTTGGGGATAAGACATTTGCCATAAATAACGAGTTCCTCGCGGTCACTGTCACTAGCTCCGTAATGAGGCGATAATAGATAGTCATGTGCTATATGGTTGGGTAATTATATAATTAATTATCACGTCATAAGAAACAAGGGGATATAATCTCCTTACCTGTTGGTGTAAACGTATGACTTCAATACCATTAACAGTGCTCTGCTGCCGACAGGTGTCCATAACCTTGGCAGAGTTGTTTATTTCACCCGGGGAACCATAGTCCTTTGTGTATGCTAGGAAGCATTATATAATGTCAAACTGTAGGCCACTATGCAGGCTTGGTGACCTGTTAATCATAATGCCATTCACGAGGAAGGAGTGAATAGTGGGCAGGTCGGCTCATGATGAGACCTCCTGTTCCAAGGGTTATTTATTTTGATATACCTTTTGGACCGTTTCCCAGGTGTGGTGGCCCTAGTGGGAATGCCACTTCGCTTCCATCCTGATGGACATGGTAGGCCAGCTCGTAATGAGACTTCCTATCCTGCAATTTGACAACAATTTTTTTGGAAACCTTGTTTTGCTTCGTTCCTTTTTCTTGTTTTTAATAGAGAGCCTTTCTTGTTTATACACAAAGGGTGGTTCAACACTCCTTAAGAGTAGGAATGGTGGAAGAAGTCTTGATATCCCAATAGAAAGGTATAGACCCTTTTATCTTACTACCGAATGATAATCAAAGTAGGTAAAAAAGAACCATCATGATAGAGATAACCAATCAGAACAGAGTTAGTAGAACAATGGCAAAAAAAGATGATAAATAAGCATATCTTTTCCCTGCGTCCTTTCGCCAATTCAGGGCAGTTTCTTATAAAGGTAGCAATTTATGATTTATTGATTTTCGTATGCTGTGTTTTTGTTTCCATCACATAAGTGGATAGTTGTATTCCAAAAGACTCGAAAGAACATTAGCAATAAGCATACTTAAGAAGGAACAAGCTGTTTCAAATCATATGAGTAGTGCTTCTTTCAAGGAAGGGCACAACAATAGTTGTTCGTTTGGAGAAAGGAATAGCGAAAATCAACGGTGTTGTTCCTTTTTGAAAAGGAATAGAAAAATCAAACAAGTGCCGTTCTTTTTGGAAAGAGATCGGCAGAAATCAAAAAGTGTTGTTCCTTTTGGAAACAACAAAAACACACAAGTGTTGTTCCTTTTGAAAAGGAACGGCAAAAATCGCAAGTGCTGTTCCTTTTGGAAAAGGAACAACAAAAATCACAAGTGTTGTTCCTTTTGGAAAAGGAACAACAAAAATCAAAAGTGTTGTTCCTTTTGGAAAAGAAACAACAAAATCAAAACATATTGCAAAAATATGTACAAAAATAATTCAAGCAATTATATACAAATTGTGAAGAAAAGTAAACTTCTTAGTGAGTTACAGGTGGAGGAGACTTGTCTTCCTCTCGTAAGATCTCCATATCTGAATCTTGGCGTAGTTATTGGCAGAAGGACTCCCGAGTAAGTGGTTTGCGATAAAGATGGACTCGATGGCCGTTTTCCTTAAAGGTATACCCAGAACATCAATAGTAATCAGTGTAAGGGTGCCATTGTCATGCACTTTCTGAATTTCATATGGTCCCGGCCAACGAGTCTGGAGTTTCCCGGGGAAGTGCTGAAATCTAGAGTCATATAAAAGAGCCCAGTCTCCTTCATGGAGAACTCTGTTTTTAATGAGGGCATCATGCCATTTAGCTCTCTGCTGCTGTATCAGGGCAGTGTGTTGAAGTGTAGAGAGCCTAATTTCATCCAGCTCATTAATCTGTTGTAATCGATTAGTTTGTGCCTCAGTTAAGTTTAAACCAACTTATTGTGCTATACGTAATGTCTGGATCTCAAATTCTATAGGAAATATAGGTTTTTTTCTGAACATTAGCTGGTAAGGTGAGTGACCAGTGGTGCTTCTCCATATTGTTCTATAAGCCCACAGTGCTTCAGGTAGTCTGGCAGCCCAATCGCATCTATGTGATGCAACTGTTTTTGTTAGAATTGTTTCTATTATCTTGTTGCTGCTTTTTACTTGCCCATTTGCCTGTGGGTGATATGGGGTGGTAATCTTATGCTGAACATTATAATTATTAAGTGTTGCCGCTATTCTATTCCCAGCAAACTGTGGCCCTCCATCTGTAATTATCTCTCTAGGGAGGCCATAGCACACAAATAGATGGAGCAGGAACTGTATAACAGATTCTTCTGTAGCTCTGGGCAAGGCCTCTGCTTCAACCCACTTGGTGACGTATTCTGTTGCCACCAAAATGTATGTTTTTTGGTTTGATGGTGGGTTGATTGGTCCCACGAAATCAAGAGCCCAACGCTCAAATGGTTCGATGACTAACTGTGGTTTCAAAGGCATCTCATCTGAGTGGCTAGGGTGTCCCGCTCTTTGGCAACTGTCGCATGCTTGGACAAATTTCTTTGCATCTTTAAAGATTGTGGGCCAATAATACCCTGTGTGTAATACTTTATGTGCAGTCCTACGATCATCGAAATGTCCACCACATGGTTGGTCATGGGATGCTTTCAATATATCAAAATTTTCATCTTGTCTAACACATCTCCTAATTTGCATGTCTGCCTCTGTGTGGAACAAATAGCCCCCAATCCAAGAAAATCTGGTACTTCGCTGGACAATCTGTTTTCGCTCATGAGGGGTTAGATGCTTTGGTAACTTACCTACTGCTAGGTAATTGGCGACATCAGCAGACCAGGGTGTTTGAACAACAACAACAAAGAGATGCTCATCTGGAAACTGATCTTCAACTGTTGCTGCATCCACTGGTTTTGGCATTCTTGAGAGGAAATCAGCTACCGGGTTCTCTTTCCTGGGTCGATCCTTGATTATAATATCAAACTCCTGCAATAAAATCAACCATCTAGTTATTCTGCCATTTGTGACAGCCTTATTTGCTAAATATTTTATAGCATAATGATCTGTGTACAAGATAATAGGATATCCAGTGATGTAATGTCTGAATTTATTGATAGCATGTATAACAGCTAGAAATTCCTTTTCAGTGACAGTATAATTTAATTTAGCAGGGGATAGATTTTTGCTAATGTAATAAATTGCATATGGTTTTCTGTCCTCCTCTTGTCCAAGGACTGCTCTAATGGCTGTATCTGAGGCATCAGATGATATCTGGAATGACAAATCCCAATTTGGTCCCCGAAGGACTGGGGCTGTAGATACGAGCTTTTTCAGATCGTTGAAAGCACATTCACATTTTTCTGTCCAAAGGAAATCAATATTACCAGTTAGTGCATACAATGGTGCAGCAATACGTGAATAATGTTCTATAAATCT
>APFE030598808.1:65331-81920 GCA_000404065.3 Pinus taeda
CTAGGTTTCAATTTCTTGTTGTAGAATATAGAGAATCATTATCTGTCCAAACAGCTTAATCTTGGCAGATTCTTAGATAGGTAGAGAAGTAAGGGTGCTCAACAGCCTAATCTGAGCTCCTAGATGAAATAAGTATAGATGTAGATAGGAGGACAATAAAAAAGAAAAAGTTGAAAAGCTGGGTTTTCCAGTTCAAGTGCACCCAAACCAAAAGAAGAAAAAATGCTAGGTAAAGTAGGCTAGGTAAGTAGTTTTATGGTTGCATAAATCAAGCTATGTGATCCATTTCATGTTTTCAAGTGTTATATTTATCCAGATCACAATTTTGAGGCACTTTTCCATTTAGATCAGATCAAGCAAGGCATCTCTAACTCCCCCTTCTTCTTATTTCCCAAATCACTCACTAACATCCCCTTGAGTACCTTGGGATTTGCCCAACCAGTCCTGTTATCACTCCATTTTGGTGAAAAGCCAATTCAAGCTTTGACTTTCTTCAGTCAAGAGAAGTCACATTTTTGTGCAAAAGTCATTTCTCCTCAGTTCATTCGCCCTCTATGAAATAATTTTTAGTTCACAAAGCTTAACTTTTCCCCTACACTTCACCTCACGGATTCATATTAACATCTAACCCTATTATCTAGCTCCCTAAATCATTTCTCCTACCCCTATTCTACAAGAAACTATATAAAAACCCCAAAAAACACTAAATATTCCTCCCCATGGCAACTATAGCCAAGTACTAAAAGTCGGGAAACCTTAGGTCCATTTGGGACCCATTATTAGCCCCTACGCGTTCATTTCCCTTAGGATTTATTTAACACCCTGTTATATAAATAACTATGTTCAACCACCTTCCGTGCACATTTTATTGGGGTTTTATTAATATTTGATTGATAAAATAACCAAATCCCGAGCGCATATTACACCCATAACCTAAGGTTTTAACCACCCGAAGCCATAAATAATTAACGATTATCAGGCGCGCTTTTCCACTAAACCCCGATCATGTTGCCCTCCCGTCCACCGTAGGATCAACCCTCCCAGATCCGACGACCCTAATGAATATCGGGTGCCCCTTTGTAGCGGTACGATAGTACTCGATGGTCGACGGTTTCACCGTCGTACACTGGGACAGCTGTCGACCTCCTATTGCATCGGGCCACCCCTGACACATACCACTCCCATACCAAAAGTGGTCCGACGCAAACCGCTTACTTCCCTCCCCGCTTGCTTACGTCACCGCATGACGATGCCGCCATGTTGCTTGCCACTTTGCTGTACCTGCGCCATGTCACCCACTAACGTCATCACCCTGCCACTGTGTCATGATGATGTCATCATCCACATCACCCTGCTGATGTCACCACCGAAAAAAAGCGCGAAAGCCGAAATCGCTGCTTAGGAAGCCCGAAATGAAAATCAGGGGCAGTTTTTGATGCGCAATTAGCGCTTCACGCTAAGCTAAGAAAAAATGGCCAAAATGGAAAGCCTCAGTCCAGCACATGGTTTGCAGTAGTTATTTTTGCCCGAAAGAAACAGAAAGGAGCGAATTGACCAGTTAAAGTGTGTCAGAACAGAGTTAAAGGCCATTAAATCTGAGTCATATTAGATTTAATAAGAATCAGAGCCACCTAAGAGCAGTAGAACCGACTAAGAGGTGCAGATAAGAGATTGAAGGCATAGTGATTGCAGATTGGATAGCAGAGCTACCAAAGGACGCCACATAGCCTCATTTTTTGAAACAGCTGCCCCAATGCAACATTAGATAGATATTTTTTACATTACTTGCAAGAGAAGATAGGTTAATTACAGTTATTTCCTCAGATATTCTATCAGATCTATTTTGTAGATATTTTGCCTATAAATACAGCCCTGAACAATGGAATAAGGGTTGGTGGGTTGATGATTTCTTCTTTCTGAACTACGATGTACCATTTCAGACTGTGCTAATACAAATGGCGATTGAATTTCATTGTGTTTGAATGATCTGAAGGTGGATTGGATGTTCTGGGACTTGCTACAGAATTCCTATGTCATGCTATGGAACAATAAGTTATATTAAACTGTGTTTTATGTTTTCTATTTTGTAAATCTCATTTATGTTTCATAATCTTGGCAACAGAGAAGAAGAATAGCATAGGATTTGTTTGAATGCACCTTATGTTCAATCTCTGTTATTAATTATGTTTTCTTCAGGACTAGTCATAAATATGAATTCTTAACTGCTCATGTTTGCACTAGTTCTCTCATTTTGAATACTATTTAGGAATCCTTAATTTCTCCTACACAATATTCATACATTTTCCCTCTGTTAGTATAGTGAGAGATTCTTGATTGCCTTTCATTCCCTGACTTCATTCCATCATTACCATATTTGAAAGTTGTTCCTAGCCTGCCTATCCTGCTCTGTGGTACTACCTTTTCACCAAGAAACTCTTTCAGTAATTACACTTGCAGTGACTCCATTTCCCAATGGAAAAAACAGTTATACACTTGCATCCCAGTTCTGTCTGAGATCACCACCCACCAAACTAAATGAAAACCCATGTGCATCATATCTAGCCTAAAATCATCCCTTAAACAAAGCTAAATCCCAAAGAGAGAGCCCTCTCTGACTGCTGGTAGGCTAGGACCTGCAGTCCAAAGCTTGGTTTGTGGTTACCTCAGCCGTATTCCCTTAGGAGTCAAAGGGAACAACTTGAGTGTTAACATAATGGCGACTCCATTGGGGAACTGAATCGTTTTGTTCATCACTGTAAATCCCCATTTTTGATCAGTTTGCCTTTAGAAAAAGTCTCTTGAAAAATCCCAAAAAATCAAAAAATCTAAAAAAACTCAAAATATTTTGTTTCCTGAAGAAACTTCCCCTTTCTCCAGATCTATTTCACATATTAGCTCAAATCTGTGTTGGTGGACAAAGATCAGAACCTTCAAAGTTGATTTATCCACCTAGCGACTCCACATAATCCTCATAATAAAGACTCCGCTGGAGAAATGAACCCAAGAGAAATATACAAGCAGATCAGGATTTTGACCTGGATTACTATCCAAGAGGTCATGTTCTTTCTCTTCCATAAAATTTTGCTATGTATATTGTATTTTAAAAACGATTTTAGATTAAATTTTTATGATTTGTCTTTTGAAAATGTTGTTGAAAAGCCTCCTTGCACATTAGAATAGCAGCCTTTAAATGCTGCTGAAAATCATCATACAGCCAAGGAGGAAACAAATGTCAAAGCCAATCATTCTATCATTGTTCATATCGAGCCCATTCAGCCAATCCCTATACATAATCTCGTGCCTCGTAAGGTTCCTGACAGATATAAGCCTCTTGTTTTGCCTCCTGTGCTTAATCCTCTGCCCAAAAATCATCCTGAGTATCTCCCAAGATTTGACGGAGAGAATGGTATTATTGCGCAAAAAACATATCCAAGCCTTTGAAGACTATCTTAATATAGTTGAAGTGGAGGACGATGATGTTAGTATCAGGATGTTTGCCCTTTCTTTGCAAAGCGAAGTTAGGACTTGGTTTAAAGCATTGCCTGAGGCTAGCATCTCTAATCTTCAGCAGTTTTCCAAGCTCTTCCTTGATAGATGGATGATCAAACTTAATTTCCTCTTGCTCATTGAAGAATATAATCAGTTAGAAAGACGTCCAAATGAATCTGTTCAACAATTTTTTGATCGATTCAATCAAGTTTATCATTCTATGCCTTTGAATATTAGACCTCCCCCTGATTTAGCTCTATTGCATTATCCAAGAGCTTTTGATGCGGAAATCGAGTTCCATTTGAGAGAAAGATGCCCGTCCACTTTAAAACAGATGCAGGACATAGCTGTGGACGTGGAGGCAAATCTGAAGATGAGACAGGAACGGTGCAAAGCAGAGCAAGAAGAAAAACTTCATGGTTTGTTACAAAAGTCAGAGGAAATGATCACAATGAAAGATTAATGCTTAGAGCGCAAGAACACATCTCTTGTGCAAGAGGAAAGTAATTTTATTCACGAACAAACTTGCCACAAAACAGATGACATATTCATACACTCAGATGTGAAGGAGCAGTCCCTTGATATATTATATGAATATAACAACTTCTCTTCTTTCAACTGCTTGCCAAAATACGATGAGTATGATGATGATTATGAGCCTAATTACCAAATCAGCCTTGCAAAGGAGTCATAGCCTATTTTGGCAGAAAGCACAATTCAGGATCAATAGCCTAAAATCAATGATCAACGTGCTTGTTTCAGCTATGAAGTAAAGGAGGAAAGCGCAGAAAATTTTGATTTCAGTGAAGGAACTTTACCTTTCTGTGTTGATTCTTTTCAATTTATTAAGGAGAACTATCATGCAGTTAATAAGCAAGTATCAGCAAGTGTTGATATTGATCATTTGGAGGAAGCCCAAATCATTGTTCAAAATATATTGCCTCTAGTTTTGCAACCCCAAAGAGCCGTCAAATATCAGATTGAGGAAGATTCGAAAGCGGTTGTTCGTGACCAAGTGATCCAAGTGGATCCCCTGCCTCTTTGTTTTCAGCCATCTGAGTTTTTTGAAGAAGAAGAGGAGCAGCCTGCGCAGATCAGTCAAGGGCCATATGAGCATGTTTGTAATAAATTGCAAATGTCAGTTCATGTTTTATATGATTCATGTGCTGACAAGGTGTATGATGAAGTAAAGAAGTGCTCTTCTCCATTAGCAGGCTGTGTGCCTCAATATCAAAATGTTGATGATATCTAGTTTCCAACGCATGATAGTGATCCCAAACTTTTGTACAATTCTTCAATTCAGCCCAGCAATTGTATATATATGTTGTAGGACCCTTTTGTACAGTTTCTTGTTTCAGCAAAGAAGGTCAGTAGTTTTCTGATCTTCTCAAAAGTTCAAAAGTTATATATGATAGCAAGATCTCCATTTTTACCACCAGCAAGCACAAACAACAAAGCTCACTGATGTTTATAATGCTTAAATGGTTGCACTGGCTATTTGATTTCACCTCACAGCAAAGTAGGTGCTTATTAGAGTAGGTAGGTAGGATTTCAGTTTTTTGTTTGGATAGCAAGCTTGCTGCAGTTGAAGCCCGAAGTGAAGGCCCTAAGCTCTTCAAGTCTACTGTCATGTTCATAAATAAAGCAGCCAGCAAAGGGAAGTTTTTCAGAGTACAACAACAACTAAATATTAAGGCATTCTAACCTGCTGTTCTTGACTTTTCACAAGGAAAAGACATCCCCAAGTGGAGCCACTGTTAGCCTCCTGCCCATAGCAGGTATTCATCTTTCATGATCGACATTTCTACATACCAAATATGTCATACTTTGCATGCTGCAATGTTCCATATTTGTTACTGAGGCCAAAGAAGTGTCCATGAGAGTGTGCTAGTCTAAGTGCCTCTGCTGTATTCTAAATTTTGATGAGTTATTCCATTTTTGAAGAATTTTCAGTTAAAGGGAGGTCTAAACAGCTCAATCTTGGTCTCCCTAGGTTTCAATTTCTTGTTGTAGAATATAGAGAATCATTATCTGTCCAAACAGCTTAATCTTGCAGATTCTTAGATAGGTAGAGAAGCAAGGGTGCTCAACAGCCTAATGTGAGCCCCTGGATGAAATAAGTATAGATGCAGATAGGAGGACAGTAAAAAAGGAAAAAGTTGAAAAGCTGGGTTTGCTAGTTCAAGTGCACCGAAACCAAAAGAAGAAAAAATGCTAGGTAAAGTAGGCTAGGTAAGTAGTTTTGTGGTTGCAGAAATCAAGCTATGTGATCCATTTCATGTTTTCAAGTGTTATATTTGTCTAGATCACAGTTTTTGAGGCACTTTTTCATTTTGATCAGATCAAGCAAGGCATCTCTAAGTCCCCCTTCATTTCGTCAGAAATCATTCACTAACATCCCCTCAAGGACCTTGGGATCTCTGTTATTTATTATGTTTTCTTCAAGATTAGTCATATATATGAATTCTTAACTGCTCATGTTTGCACTAGTTCTCTCATTTTGAATACTGTTTAGGAATCCTTAATTGCTCCTACACAATATTCATACACTTTCCCTCTGCTAGTATAATGAAAGATTCTTGATTGCCTTTCATTCCCTGACTTCATTTCATCATTTCCAGATTTGAAAATTGTTTCTAGACTGCCTATCCTACTCTATAGCACTACCTTTTCACCCAGAAACTCTTTCAGCAATTACACTTGCAGTGACTCCATTGCCCAATGGAAAAAACAGTTATACACTTACATCCCAGTTCTGTCTGAGATCACCATCCCACCAAACTCAAACAAAACCCATGTGCATCATATCTAGCCTAAAATCATCCCTTAAACAAAGCTAAATCCTGGAAGAGAGAGCCCTCTCTGACTGCTGGTAGGCTAGGACCTGCAGTCCAAAGCTTGGTTTGTGGTTACCTCGGTCGTATTCCCTTAGGAGTCAAAGGGAACAACCTGAGTGATAACACATAGTGTTGTAAAGGGCTGTGATTAGAGCTAAAGGAGCATCAAGGAGAAAATTTAAGAGGATATCTACAATGAATCATATTTGTATTTCTCTATATATGTATTTGCCAATATTTTCAGTTTGAAAATCATATGAAAGGTATAAAAGTGGCTAGGGTAGGTGGTGGTCTGCATTCATAAGAGATTGGAGACTCTTGGAAAGTAGGGGATTTGTATATTAAGGGGGTCGATGCCTCTTGTGAGTGGATTATCACAAATAAATTGATGGAATTAATTAGGTGCTTAATTGACATCATAGCAACAAACAAATTGGTGGTTTTATCCCATTGGGTTTCCACAAAAATACCTATGTCCATATGTATATGTTGCTCATGTGAAGGATTATATGTACATGTGAATGACTTATCTTGTTGGTCAATTTTATTTTATATGAAAGCTCTCATAAGTAACTAACCGTAATGAAAAGATTCAAAGACTTATACTTTAAATTCGAAAGAATATTACTATTACTAATTCACCCCCCTCTCAATAATTTGTTATTCCAACACATACTTCTTAAGTAATGACACATGGAAAACATCATGGAATTTCACTATCAAAGTAAGTGCAAGTCGGTAGGCCACTATTCCAATCCTTTCAAGGATCTCAAAGGGCCTGAAATACCGCGATGATAACTTCATAAATGACTCAATCCCCAAGGAGCTCTTCCTAGGCTTGATGCACAAATACACATGTTCCCCAACCTGAAACACCTAAAAAATCTCTTGGTGATCTGCATAAATTTTCTGTATATCATGTGCTTCCTTTAGATTCTTCTTGATAACCTACATTTCATGTTCCATATCTTCCAATATTTTCGGTCCTATCAATATCCTATTTACTGAATCACTCCAACTAATACACGTATTACAACTATGCCCATAGAATGCCTCAAACAGACTCATCCTCAATGAATCTTGATAACCATTGTTGTAAGCAAACTTAGCCAGTGGTAGATACTCTTCCCAGTTTCATTTCTAGTGCATAACATACATTCTCAACATGTCTTCTAAAATCCTATTGACCCTCTTTATCTGTCCATCTGTCTGCGGATGATAAATTGTACTGAAAGCCAACATTGTACCCAAACCTGCAAATAATTCTTTCTAGAACCTACAAGTGAACTTAGCATCCTAGTCTGATACAATCTTCTTCAATACACCATGAAACCTCACTACATCTATGATGAAGACTTGCGCTAAATCATTAGCTGAATAAGTAGACTTCAATGGAGTGAAGTGCATTGCCTTAGTCAACTTGTCAACCAGAACCATAATAGAATCATGATATCTAGATGTCCTCGGGAAAGTTGTAATGAAAACCATGGAAATGAGCTCCCATTTCCACTATGAAATTAGAATCGAATGTAGTAATCTACCTAGATGCCTACACTGAGCCTTTACCTATTGACAATCCAAAAATCTAGCCACAAACTCTACCACTTCTTTCTTCATATTCGGCCAATAATAGAACTTCTCCACTGCTGTCAATGTCTTATGATATCCTGGATGACATGAATATGTCTTAGAATGAAATTCCATGAATATAATATTCTTTAGCTCATTGTTGTCTCACACATATATTATTTCCCTAAATTTGACCAAACCATATGTTGTGAGATGATAATTTGCATCATGATCACCTGTACCTTGTTGTAACTTGTGCCTAAGCTCCCTATACCTTTCATCCTCTTGTCATGCCTACAAGATATGATCTTGTAGATCTATCCTATATGAACTCATAATTGGAATGTGATTTATTTGTACTCTTCTGCTAAGAGCATATGCAACCATGTTCTCTTTCCCTTTAATGTACTTCATCTCAAAGTCAAACTTGTTGATAGTGGCCAACCATATTGAATTCCTGGAATTCATATTTGGTTGGTCAAATAAGTATCTCAATCCCCTGTGATCACTCATCAAGATAAATATTCTACCAGGAAGATAGTATTTCCACATCTTCAATGCATGGATGATCATTGGCAACTCAAGATCATGTGTCACATAGTTCTTCTCATTCTCATTCAATTTTCCTTATTCATAATAGATCACTTGTCCCTCTTGCATAAGGAATTCACAAAGTTCTCTCTGGCAAGCATCTATACACACCAAGAAATATTTGTCTAGATCCGTGATTTTTAGCACTGGAGCATTTGTCAACAGTTGCTTCAATTGCTCGAAACTTGTTGCACATTCCTCTATCCATTCAAATTTCTTACCTTTCCTTTGCAATGATCTAATAGGATAAGAAATCTATGAGAAGTTCTTGATGAACCTCCTATAATAACCTACTAATCCCATAAATTATCTAACCTCATCGACATTCCTAGGAGTTTCCCATTCCATGATAGCTTTTATCTTTTCGGGATCTACTAATAGACCTTCCTTGGAAACCACATGTCCCGAGTAATGTACCTCTATCTGAAAGAAACTACATTTTCTAAGGTTCGCATACAATTGATACTCTCTTAGAAATCTCATTACTATGGCTACGTGTTCAACATGCTCTTCCTCATTCATAGAATATTTCAATATATCATCAATGAATACAATAACAAACTTGTTTATATAAGAACACAATGCATTATTCATCAAGCACATAAAAGTAGCCGGGGCATTAGTCAAACCAAAGGAACTACAAAAAAATCATAATGCCCATGCTTGGTACAGAAATAAGTCTTGTAGATGTTCTCTTCTTTGATGTGTACCTGATGGTATCTTGATCTCAGATCAATCTTCAAGAACATCATTGCTCCCTTCAACTGATCAAACAAGTCATCAATCCTCGGCAAAGGGTACCTACTCTTAATCGTCACCTTGTTCAACTACCTGTAATTAATGCATAACCTAAGAGTACCATCCTTATTCTTCATGAACAACATTGGTGCACCCCAAGGTGACACACCTGTCCCAATGTATCACTTGTCCAACAATTCCTTCATCTGCAACTTCAGTTCCACTAACTCAAGAGTGCTCATCATATAAGGTGCCTTTGATGTAGGCATTTCCCCTGGTACTAAATCAATAGAAAACCCACTTCTTAGTGAGGCAGTAACTCTGGAATATATGCTCGAAATACATCCTAGAACTGATGTAGAACTAGGTATTTCTTCAAGACTTGTACATCCTCAACATCCTTACCTTTATCACCAGAAATATGTACTACAAATAACACACACACTTTCCTAGGACTGTGCTTTTCCTACATAGTTGTAACCTTTCTAACTAATGTTGGTTTTTTCTTACCCTGCAAGTTTCTTTGTTCTCCATAGTCATCCAAGCATTAAATATCCTTGTCATAAAATATTACTTTGTCCCTATGAAGGTACAACGAATCCATACCCAAAAGCATACTATATCATCCCAATATAAGTACATTCATATGCACCGATGGAGGCATACCATTCAACTCAAATGCACAAGCTCTTATCGAATGATGAAGACTTTTATTTATACCTGTAGCCAACTACACTAACCAATATTTTTCAGGTACTTCTTTATTCAAACCACACTTATCCACAAGTTTAGGATTAACATAACAATAATTATATCTAGGTTCAATCAAAATAGAAACAACTTGACCACAAAGCTTACCATACATCTCGATAATAGACGAATGGTTATCTGCTTGGATATTATCCAAAGTTTCATAAATATGAGCAATACTCTATTCGACATCCCCACTGTTTGTGCCTCCTAAACACCCTAGATCTATAGTTTTCCACCCTAATGTTGTGGACAATGTATCTCACGATGATTGTTGCCACAAGTCCAACATTATAAAGGTTTCTTGCCATCACCCTTATTTTGCGTCTCACATTGAAGTCCATGTCCTCAGTCAGCTGCATTTAACTTCTTAGTTGGTGTTCCATTCTCTATGTTACTTGTGTCATGAGTTCTTGTTTGCTTCTAATCCCACTTTCCTTTATTCTTATCATTATCTTTCCAATTTTTCTTAGTCTTATATCTGCGCTTAGATTTCTCATCACATTTCTTTAGCTTTTTTATCGATTCTTCCAATGATCTAGGCTCATCAAACTCAATCATGTATTTGAATGCTACCCGAAACCCATTGATGAATCTGTAAATCTTCATTTTATCCACCTTAAGATAAGGCACATGCCTCAATAACTCTAAGAATCTGCTAGTGTACTCCTCATCGGTCACAGATCCCATATTCAACTCACAGAATTATTTTTCCCTATCATCATAGTATATCTATTATAGATACTTCTTCCTAAAAATTATCTTGAACTCACTCCAGTCAACTCCTCTTCCATAATTCCCATGACATTATTTACATCTTCCCACCAAATGTCTTCTTTTCCTTTAAGACTAAACATAGTTATTATGGCCTTCATGTTCTTTGAGTAATCATGTAATATGAAGAACTTATTCATCCCAAGAAACCACACTTCTTGATCTTGTCACTTCTTCATTTCTCCACCAAATGTAGGTGACTTTTATTTCTTTAACTCATGTGGATAATATCCCATGTCACTCCTCTTGTAAAGATGATAGCGATGATTACCATGGAAGCTTGTTATATCTCACGGCATTGAGACCAGACATCATGCAAGCAGTGGGTCTTGCAGCCATATTTCAATCTTTCGCTCATGAAAGTCATGTCATCGTTGTCAAAAGGATTTTCAAATATCTTCAAGGAACAACTGATTATGGGATGTGGTATGCTAGAAGCCAATAATTTAATTTGAAGACTTATATTGAGCATTCCTTTTGGGAAACTGGTCAATTTCCTAGGTCAGTAAGAAACAAGACTCCATTTCTTTATCAACTTCTAAAGCAAAGTATATTGCAACTACCACATGTTTCTCACAAATTATATGGATGAAGAAGGAATTGAAGGACATTAAGATAGAGTTGACCAATCCCATTCCAATCATGTGTGATAATAATAGTGTCATCAGTATCTCTAAGAATCCTTTCATGCACTCAAAGACCAGTCACATCCCTATCAAGTTCCATTTCATAAGAGAGTAGGTTGCAACTAGCATTGTTCAACTTAAATATGCGGCCACTAAAAACAAACTTGCAGACATCTTTACTAAACCACTAGAAATAGAAACCTTCTAATATCTTAGGCAACCGATAGTGGTTGTGACTCCTCCTCCCAAATGACTCCATTGTAATGTGTATTGGAAGCTACTCAACATGTGGTATCAATTGGGTAGTAGGCTGCAATGGTATAGGGGGAGTTTTCAAGAGCTTCCTTTGCCATTGAATATTAGATCATGTTGAATATTGAAAGTAGGACAAATATCGAAACCCCAAATTTCAAAGGTTCGGAGGCTCGAGATGTCGGAAGGGCTAAATATTAGAGTAGGGAAAATATCGAAAGCACGCTGAATATAAAAACCACAAATTTCAGAGGATTGGAGGCTCGGGACGTCATAAGGGATGAATACCAAAGCAGGAATATTGGAACCTTGGAGGTTCAGAACATCAAAGTTTTGGAATTTCGTAAATCCTTATTAATGAATCCTTTTTAAAAGCACCGAGGGTTGTGGGGATTATGGTTTACAAAGAAAAATGTTTTCAAAACCAAGGACTGAGGAACCCTTTCTATATCCTTGGAGAGGACACATGGGAGTCATTGATTAGCCCTCAAGAGTTGATGGTGGCATATGACATCAGCATGACATGGTTGTATAGAGGACACATGGTAATTATATTTAGCATTATTGAGAGACCTAATGGGAAAAATCCTGGTGACACGTGTCACCACTAAGGAGACACAACATGGATATGATGAGACAAGCATGATTTCACTCTAGCTATATTGGAGATTAGAGATTTTGAAACTCCTCTCTAATTGCATTTTGACAAAGTCCCCATAGAGGGAGCTTCTCATGTTGATTGGCACATGGTCATCGAGCTGAAATACCCAATGGTGTAGAGAAAGGGTTAGAACCTAAGTGTTATGAAGATGCCACGCAGGAAGTATATTTCAGAGGTTGGAGTTTTCAGAACTCCCTATAATTTCAATTTGAAGAAAGTTCTTATATAGGGAACTTCTGATTCTAATTGGCACTTGTTCTTGGATCCCAAAGAACCAAGGGCGTAGAGAAAGAACACAAGGAGATAAGCCTCAAGATGGATCCTGAAGGGCTTAGCACATAAGTTCTATGCCTCCGGTCACATCACCTAGTCATATGGTGAAAAACAATAAGAGGTGAAGCAAAATGAGCTAAAGGTCGGGCGAGCAATTTCAGGATCTTGTAATATCCTAATATCACCTTAATAAAACATTACAAAATGTGGGGCTCTGAGATTGCCACATAGAGGTGCATGAAGGATGAATGAGCTGGAAACTAAGAGTAAATGTCGTCAGAAAAGTTGGTCGTTGGAATAAATAATGACTATCAAGATCGTTGAGTCAAGGGCGACGAGGACCGTGATTTTTAGTGAAGAGTTTTGGGCCTGTATTAGGTTGAAGTAAACCACCTATGATCTCCCATGCACGCTTCATTCAATTAAATGGAGAACAGAGCCTCAGGGACTAGAGGCCTGATCACAGTTCAAAGAACCCATGTTGAAGTTCATTTCAATCTCTGTGATAAATTAATAAGCATGGATGAACCTACTAGGAGTACACACTAACTGAGATTTAATTATCAACATGGAGAATGATACCCTGACGCATTCTCTGAATTGATTATGTTTCATCCATAATTGGTAAGTGAATGGAGCCAATTCTTTGATTTAATGTTGCAGTGGAAAAAATTGAGCAAAGAGACACAAAAAAAAAGATGGAGAAGCTATGTAGAGGTACACTTTGATAGTGTGAATGGAAAAGTGATGGCTGACAGAGACTGCATCATTCACTGTGTGGCAATTAATTAAAACCAAGGATTGCAATTGAGCAATGGGGGGGAACTTGTATTGTTTCCTATGACAAGTGCAGACAGATGTGTGTATGAGTGCGTTGTTGAGGAGAGGGAAAGTGTGCCTATGTTGCAGAAAGAGGTTGTGTCCATGTGCTACAGAAAGAGGTTGCATGTGCGTGTGTTGCACAAAGAGGTTTTATGTGCCTATGTTGCAAAAAAAGGTTGTGTGTGCATATGTTGCAAAGTAAAGTTGTAAAGTGGATTGGTGTTGCTATGTTAGGTGGAGAGAGCATGTGGAATTGTATAGGGCCGAGAGAAGAAGTATGGTACTACAGTGAATCATATTTGTATTTATTTGTATTGTATTTTCCCCATTAGGACACTCAATAATGCTAAATATGACTGCCATGTATCCTCCATACAGCCATGTTATGTTGATATCATCTGCCACTATCAACTCCTAAGGGCCAATCAATGGTTGCCATGTGTCATGTCTGAGGAGAGAGAAAGGGTTCCTCGGTCCTTGGTTTTGCAAATGATTTCCTTGGTAAAACCTACTCCCTGTAACCCTCTGTGCTTTTAAAAAGGAGTTATTAATAAAGGGTTATGAAATTTCGAAACTCTGAAGTTTTGAAGTTTTGAACCTCCAAGGTTCTGATATTTTGTCATTCTCTGATATTCATCCCTTTCAAATTCCGAAGCCTCTGAGACTCCAAGATTTAGGGTTCCAATATTCGACCTACTTCTAATATTCTACCTACTACAATATTCATCCCTTCCGATGTCTGGAGCCTTCGACCCTCCAAAATTCGGGGTCCCAATATTCGGCATGCTTCGATATTCAACCCTTCTAACATCCTGAGCCTCAGAGCCTCTAATATTCAAAAGTTGTGAAATTCAGGGTTCTGATATTCGACGTGCTCCTAAGGACATCAAGATGCTCAATTCGGCTATCAATAACTTTTGATCTCGATATCCATTTATGGACATCCACATACCATTGGAAATCATTTTCAAAGCAATTTCCAGTGGAGAAGGTCAGATGTAGTCCTTGTGCCCATTTTCTACCTAAAACATGATGCAATCCTTGAGCCCATTTTCAAACTAAAACATGGTTTAAACTCTCTACCATTCTTTTCACCTTGACTCTTCATCTTGTTCCTAGAATATGTTGCTTTTAACCTCAATGCTAGTCTGGTTGACATCAATGGAGACATACCAAGTGCCAACAATCAATCATACAATGTCAATTGTCCAACAACAACCTTACACTGACTAGATTTGTTGGCCAGTATGTGATCTACCAAAATATTTTACATCAAACAAAGTTGACTGCACTACCAAAAACAAAAGATTTCCAAACGACCAAAACAACAACAAAATCAAAACATAACATGTTTCCATTTTAGATTCATATGACATCACTGGAGCAGAGATTTCTAGTCTAATTCCTAGGGGTATTGTAATCATGAATTTTCATTGCATGTGATTCTCCATTTGTGTCAGACAAGTTTCCAAGTGATCAAGGATTCCTTGCATTCTCCATTTCTTCCTTTGTAGATCATTAAGAAAAGAGATGATTTCATTTCTATTATCATGATTCTCCTTGAGAGCTTTCATAGTAATGTCTTGAGCTACCAGTGGAGAGTAACCATATGCATATACTAATTTTTCCTACCTCTAGTCTGCCAAGGGTATGGGAGAAAATGATAAAATTCATCCAAAAGCTCAAAATTTGAAAAGGTATACCTCTCCCTACGGATAGTCCTTTCAAGTCATTGAATTTTAGCCCGAGTGCTTGGAGAGGATGCTTCTTGGTAACCAACAGCCACGTCCTGGGCCTAACCCTCAGAGTGCAACCTACAAGTATGAGCATCCTCCCTAGCACCTTGTTGGCTACGTCCATGCTCGCGTGGCATGATGAACCATACTATCCACCAAATCTTGTAGACCCCAAGTAACTTGTGTATGAAATTCTCCAGTAACCCAGGCTATATAGATTCCTTGAGCATGAACATAGAATTCCAACTATAATTGGGGACTAAATACCCCCGCTTTCTAGAAAATCAGATTACATATAAAACTGCATTAACACCTATAGTGAGAATAAAAAGGAAAAGAGTGTTGCCAACATACTAGGACTAGGACCACAAGAAGAAGAAGAATAGTTGAGACGAATGAGAGGCATGAAACCCAAGAGAATAGAATAAAATGAGAAGAAACAAAGCTTTAAGGAGGAAACCATACTGAATATCCATCAACATTATTAGGGATAGGAACAAAATATCCAATGCCACCCTGAAACCAACCAAAACAAGAAAGTAGAGTAGGAAAATCCATGAGCTTAGGATTACCTCAACTTGCATCCTAGAGGAAATAAAAACACCCTATCGCAGACCAACATCTAAGCATTGTTCCTTTGAATTACACAAATCAAATCTAGGATTTGTGTGGTGGACATAAGCTCTCTTCAAGCCATAATTCCTATATTTTCGACCTTCCTAGAAGAAAGAATCATATCCTTGTGCTTCCAAATATAAAATGGTTCAGCTTTTAAGAGGATTATTTGATAGACAAATATTGGCTTGCATTTCCCAACCAATAATTCCCATAACAAGCTTCCATACTTTCTAGAATTTACAAACAATGATAATTAAACTGAGGCACTCGGGGGTTCCTGAAAATCTCCCCTATGGCCTTTGGACATAAATCGTAGAATTCATAAGCATGCTAACCCATAAAAGGATAGGGGGAGGGGAAATAAAGATTTGAAGCATCATTAAAATAGGCAAGGCCTTTGCATGTATGGTACATGGAGGGGGGGAGGCCACACACCCTCCTCCCCTCAATGGTCTTGGGAGTCAGTGGGATGGTTGACACGACGCTCGCACCCTCCCCCACCCCTCACTTTCCCTGAGCCCCATCCTCACCATTGGGGTAAAATTAGCATTGTTATTATTAGTGATCAAAAGGAATAATATATAAGTTAGACATATCTATTGTTTTTAAAAGAAAATAACAAGATTCTTAACAATGAAGATTTACTCTTATTTTATTATGAAGATTGTTAATATGTAAAGAGGCTTTGTTACAATACCATGAGCAAGTACCATAATTTGTCAATACCAAATGCAAAAAAACATAACTCATTTCATATGATCCCTGTTCATTTGCCATTTTTTAATTAATAAATTTAATTAAAAGAGAGAATGGAGAAAAACACAGAAACTACTTTGGAAATAAATACCAATCA
>APFE030598814.1:0-15329 GCA_000404065.3 Pinus taeda
CTTCTTCTCCTTTTCTAAGGCACTATATGGCTGAAGTTTTTCCTTATCACCCGTCATATGTTTTGAACATCCACTGTCGATGTACCATTGATTTTCCTACCCTTCCGCATATAAGGCTATACCACATCTTTATGGTTGTAGTTCTTTCATTCTCCATGTTTTGGCACTTGATGCTTGTTCCTTCTGAGTTGTTTGCCGAAACCTGCTCCTGCATTCAGAATCTTCATGACCGAAGTTGTTACAAATAGAACATTCAATTTCGTTTTCAAGGGCAGAAAAGTTATTGTAGGTCCTTTTGGTGATTCCAGTCATGCTTCTTCGTTTTTGAGCTTCTCTAGTAGTCATGATTGTTTTATAGGCAACACATTGAGCTACTTTGTGACCAAATTTATGAAAAGAGAAACATTGGCCATTGAAGAAACTCCTGTGATTATCATATCTACCAGCCAGATGATTGTAATCTCTATTGACATTCATTCTTGAGGCAAATTGAGAAGGTTTTACCAGTGGCTGGTTGTAGCTTATGTTCATCCTTAAAGTAGATTGCCCTCGATTTACCTGGTAGTCTTTGTTCACTCTTGAGGTAAATCGTCCCTGATTTACCTGGTGATCTCCATTGGACCTTTGCTCACTCCTCCTTTCCGCATCAAGATAACTTTTGGAGGTGGATGGTTTCTGCACTTGAGATGTTTCTTCATTATACCCCAGACCTGTCTTGATTAGGGGAGAGCGCTGCACATTGATAATCTCATCTAGAGTTTCAGATCCTTTAACAAATCTAAGATTAAGAGATTTTGTTTTCTCAATCTCTTTTCTAAGTCCCACAATTTCACATTCTAAATTTTCATGATGTTTTTCCCTTTCAGCTAGTTGAAATTGCAAAGTATCAATAATCATATTTTTCTCTTCTAAACAAATTTTGAGTTTAGAAATCTCTTCATAAGGACCTTCTTCATATATAACATCCATGAAATCATCATCTTCAAAAGCCATTAAAAGTCTGTAATTATTACCACGTTCATCTTCATCACTATTTGAAAGTCCATCACTGTCTTCATGAGTGTAATAGCTTTTCTTATTTACATTCTGTTTCTTGTTCCATCTAACAAGTTCCTTGCCTTTGTCAACTTTATCCTTATGAGGACATTTTGTAGCATAGTGACTGAATCTTCCACAAGCAAAGCATTTGAAGGGTAACTTATCTCTGAATCTTCCTGCACCCCGTTGAAGGTTCTTGACAAAATTTGATTCTTCCTCTTCTTCTGACATATGCCCTGACTCATAGTAATCTCCTTTACCTAAAGCCTTGAATGTGACTTGTCTTCTTTCTGATGGTCCTCCTTTCCTCATTTCGTATGCAGTTAGAATTCCATGTAGCTGTGACATGGTAATTTTCTGTAGATTCTCCTTTTCTTCTATAGAAATTTTTTTTGATTCAAACTTAGGAGACAAAGATCTTAGAACCTTTTCAACCACAACAGCCTCTTTTATTTCTTCACCCAAGTTTTTCATACAATTAAAAATCTCATCTATATGAAGGAAATAGTTAGCCACACTTTCATCATTGTACATTCTAAGATTCTCATATTGAATTCTCAGGGTTTGAAGTTTTGCTCGTTTTACCTGTTCATCTCCTTCATAGCTCAAAACGATCTTGTCCCATATTTCCTTTGTGGATTTATACTGCATAACCTTGACGAATTCTGATTGAGATAGACATCCTAATAGAGTATTAACTGCTTTCGCATTGGTTTCATATTTCTTCTTCTTAGCCGGATCAGTTGGAGTTGCTGATGGAAATGTGTACCTTGTACCTATGATATCCCAGACTTCTATACCAAGAGATTGAAGATAGGCTGTGACTCTTACCTTCCAATAGACGAAGTTGGTGCCATAAAAAATTGGTGGCCTGATCGATGCTTCTCTCTCGTAGTTGCTCATGATGATAGATATTCCTTCAAGCGATCAAGCTTCTTCTAAAGGACCCACTATGATACTAATTGTTAGAAATAATACTGAGAGGGGGGGTGAATCAATATTATCAAACTCTTCTCAATTTATACAAATATTTTCAGATCTGACAATTTAAACTTGCATATACCTTCCAAACTTATAATTTAATTTATCCTTTAGATGTTTGTCATTAATTTGTATGTGAGAAACATAGAATAATGATCAGGAATATAAAATAGACAGTCACACCGAGGAACACAAGATGTAAGGTGGAAACCCAATGTGGGTGAAAACCACCTGCTGCAATATGTATTTATATTCTTTCAATTAAAAGCTTCTTCTTACAATGACTTTGTACTGGTGTAATCTTTTACCAGTACGCAGGTTGCAACCTGCAAAGAGCTACAACCCTCTCTCTCGTTTTCCAACTTCTTCTAGAAGGGAGCTACAACCCTCTTAGCTTTTGTACTAGCTGAAATACTAGTAGGCTACAACCTTCTCTTTTCTTCCAGGGACCATGTTTCATAAATTTTCAAACTATATCCAAAATATCAAATACATGTGCATCACCCAATCTCCTTTTAAACAAATAACTTCTCAGAATGCAGTAACCAGAAAATAACACTAGTAACCAGACACCAATTAACCTAGATCTCTTCAGAAACAAGTAAAAGATAGCTAAAATATATTTCAAGAAAGGTCTGCAACTTCACCAAAGAAAACCTATGGATATCTGCACTTCTGTCATGATGAGGCTGCGCAACTCCGCACCTGCACTATCTACTATTCAACACACTTACACACCTACTCCGCTGATTCAACTGCGCACTTCCACACCTACTTTTTCTCTGGTTCTGCACACCTTCGCACTTTATCCGTCTACTGAGTTGCGTACCTTGCACCTATGCCTTTTGTTGCGCTGTGTTCCTCCACACCTGCACTATGGATCACCTGCGGACCTCCGTATAGAGCTAAATTATCAGTCCTCCAATGTGCCATAGACTGTCAGATCCACAGATCTGATCATGCGCCAAAGAGATCACGACCTATCAATATATCCACCTTACAATTTACAGTCTTCTCTTTGATCTAGATCTAGCTTTTCAAACCGATCACCCAAAAATTCAGGTCTTAAGATATTCAATGTTCCAGTATCTAGCCAAATGATCTCCTTTCCTTTTTATAGGCAAGCCCTTACTCAAACCTTGGATCAAAACCATAGAAAACCAATACAAGGGACCCAAAAACCGGGGTTCCATATTTTAGATGCTATACCATGGACCAAAACCATAATATCATCCACGTCGGACTAAATACCATGGATCAATCATAAAATTCCCACATGTGCGCACTTCTCTACATTGAAGAGAGTGAATTTGAGGTCCGCACCTTTTGTTCAGAGTACTTGCGGGTATGTCTGCACTTCTTGTTCAGGGCACCTGCGGGTCCATAACTTTTGTTAAGCGCACCTATGGGTATCTCATTTTCTATCATTTTGAGAGCCTGAATAGTGATTTGGCATTTGAGTGAGTTTCCATCAAGTACAATACCTGTGCCATAGCGCCAAACCTGAATCATAATGCCAATATCTTCTTTGTGTATTATTCATACATCATAAAAGTTTTAGAACAGATTTTATTCTCCAGTAACTTCATTACAAGCTCATCATTTATGAATCCATTCAAATTCATTGTACTCATAATCATAAACAAAGTCTATAAAGATATATATACAGGGTTTTCAACATCTTGTCATTACAACCAATTTACCTTGGGCAATGCTCCAACTGTTCCTACACCTAAAATTTTATATATCCACATTTCCAACTAAATTTTTCATGCCATTTACTATTTACTTTATACTTAGATTTCACCATTACAGAGCTTTAGTCGTGACATTTGCTATTTAAAAATTAATAACAAAATATCCATCAATTTATCTGACACCTAAATTCTATCTCAATTGTGGAAAACTATAGGTTTTAATACCTTTTGCTTTCATATGTCATCAATTAATTGGATTTGCACTCATATCTACAATTTCAACTTATTGGGTGAATTCCTTCATATACTATTTAGCTTTGAACATGGAATTTGATTCCTTAAGGAATCAAATGTCTTTGACCTCACCTTTATCAATCACAGTTGGAACTTAAATTTGCATGAACAGATCACTTATCTTGAACACACCATCAACTGGTGATTCCCATGCATCACAGTCATTTGGAATTAGTTCTTGATTCTCAAGGAGATTGAAACCTATTGACAATGCCACTTTGTATGTCAATGGTAACTTTAGTTCTAGAATTGAAATAACGAGATTCCCAATCACTTGATTTGACCAACCTTTTAAATGTTGTGTCAAAACAACCATTTTCACTATTCTTGTACATGGACATTCACCATGATTTGCTCTACATATGCAAGCATAATAATTCACCATTTATACTTGTTCTAGATCTCATGGACTGATCATATCTTGATCAATAATTTAGTTCCCAAGATCTGATTTTACATTTCTCAACACAAAAATCTCCAAGACCACACATTGGTCAGTGACAAATTGCTAAGTGTATGACCATGCATTGACCACAAGATTTTAATTAATTTCTTAAATATGCAAAGGCAAAGAACTTATGAATTGGGTTTGTTTCCTCCATCATCAATGCCACAACTTAGAATTACATTCACCATTTGAGGTTGTCGTATTATGGTTTACCCAATCAATATTAGTCCACATAACATTCTTCCATTCTCCAAAATTCAATTTCAATCTTGCTCAACGCAGAGAAAAGTTCAGCCATTTTAATTAGGATATGAAGGACTCAATTCATTAGTGCGAGTACAACACAATCATAAAACTTTAGTCAAATCCCCAACAGTTCAATATATGACCATTTAACTATAATTTAACACACCTAACACAAGGATCCCATCTTGGCATCAATTCCCTTCATCACACAACTTTCCATTCCGAAATAAGGTATATTTAATCCTTCTTACAAGAATCTAGTATTCATGTAGTTGATATTACTAAGATAAATCAACATACATACTATATTATGGAATATTCAAATTTAGGGATAATAAATAGGCATAGATAAATGCAACACAATTGCATAAAAAAATGCTTTCTTAACCAAATTCAGAAATACAAAATTTACATGGTTTGATATACAATATGGGCACACTTTTTCACATCTTACCATAATCACACTTTATCTCTAGCTCTCTCCCATAGTTCGTATGATTACAATAGTTAAATACAAATTTTAGAAATAAAACAAATTTGTTTTAGATCCTATAATCTTTTTAACTGATCCTAAGATCTTGCTAAGATCTATTCCTACAATATCTCATGCCTAAAAAAGAAATTTCTCACGCAACTAATACCGTCCATTCAAATCTTCTAGATTTATGACTCGTTCTCTAGAAAATCATTTATCAACTTATTAAATTCAATTATTTACATAAAGGAACTATATTACTTATGAAATATCAAGACCCCTCCTTTGTAGTTTGTGTACAAAAGTTTGATGGCTTTGGAAGTGACAATGCTCCTGCATCACTTTTATAAGTTTGATCACTTGGAAATCCCTAGTTTGGAAGGATCACATTAAAATCATATCTAATTTGACATTGATGATTATCACCTTGATTTTCAAAAAGAAAAAAAAGGTGAAGATGTATGACAACTATTATTATCTACTTTTCTAATTGGCTTAAGAAGAGAAAAACAAGGCATTTTACTAGTTCCACATTCTCTTATTGTAAATATTGTTCATCAATGTGTAGAAACATTGAGGCCATCTCTGAACATAGAATTCATAGATATTCAATAGTCCTTAATCAAGACAAAAATTCATTAGATAAATAAATTCACATACGAAATAAGATATTAAAGAATGCATCGATGACTAGATCAAAGCTCAACTAGTTGAGATAAATTTCAATGTTGAGGATAAAATTGAAGTTCAAACCATTAAATTTGAAGATAAATCATGCAGAACCACATATTTGAGGAAGTTTGGGTCACTAAAACTCATGTTCATTCACAAAGGATTGAAGTGAATTTCATTGAAAATTTTATTTTTCCTAATGAATTCAATTATTGAGACCTATGTTGCATCATTTTGTTTCAAGTTTATCTCATTGTTAGAACAAAAGGGTCTTCTCAACTTTGTAGTTTCTAGAGCTAGTCATTTTGGAGATTGTTAAAGGTCAACTGGTAGGTATTGTAATCATGTCATTTGACACCACCTCTCTTGCATGGAGTTCATAGTTAATAACTTCTATAATTCCCTAGTTTTTCAACATGACATTAGACCTAGTGGTTTAAGATTTAGACTACTTTTCTACAAGCCATTTAGGAGGCTATTTTATGCATATGATCTATTGTTCGAGTTAGATCTCAGAAGTAGATTAACTTAGGTTAAGACTTGTAAATTGGATTAGGGTTTGCAAAGTGATTATGAATTCTAAGCTTAGCCAACGATTATAAGTGGCCAAAATGATGGCATGTGGGCACAAGATATAGAAATTCTATCAAAGAGTAAAGCTCTTTGGCATTCACAAAGACTGTGGTTTCAAATCTTAAGGACCATCATTACAAGTCCATTATTAATGGAAGAAGGATAAGGTTATTACTTCTCCAAGGAGATTCACGATCATACAAGCAGGATTGATTGTTCAAATCGAGTCTTTCATTTGTTGATAAGATCAACAGAAGTTGAGAGTAGTAGATTGAGAAGGGGTTGATATATCTTAACCTTCTCTCCTTTGATAGGATTGAAGATTATTTGGCTTTTGTGAAGGAGCTACAATTGAAGTTGGATAAGTGGGAAAAGGATTTTCCAAAGAAGGATGGTTAATTATATAAATAAATTGGATGAGTATGAAGAGACGCTATAAAGGTTTTCATTCAACATTTCATGCTAGTTGGGTTTCTAGAAAAGAAGACGATAAGAACTATACCTTTGATTCTTTTCTTATGATTTGCCAATTTGGGCATGGGAAAATTTGTTTCATGAAGGTAAAGTTGCGAGTACGAAATAGGCCCATCTTTGTAAGGGCAAGGGAGGTGGAGTGAATTTATGAGCGAGTATGATTTTGAGATCTCATACATTAAGGGAAAGGAGAATGTGGTGGTGGATGCACTAAGTAGGAGGCCATGAAACTTCTCCCTAGTATCCTTAAAGGTAAATTTTAGGGAACATGTGTTGGAGAAACTCTTTGAAAATAGTTGGTATCTAAAGGTTATCTCAGCACTCCAGAGTGGGAAGCAGATAGAAGCAAAGTTTGAGGGATATGTCCTTGAACCAGATGGACTCTTGATATTTCAAGGGAGAATCTACATACCTAAGGAAGGAGGTATAAGAAGGATCATCCTTGAAGAGTCACATAGAGCACTCTATTGTGCACATCTTGGAGTGAAGAAGATGGAGATAGACACGTAGAAACTCTTCTTTTGGGTAGACATGAAGCATGACATAGTCCAGTTTGTTGCCAAATGTCTTGAATGTCAACGAGTGAAGGCTGATCATCGCCATCTAGTAGGACTCCTACAACCACATGACATCCCTATGACTAAATGGGAGGTAATTTCTATGGATTTTGTTGTGGGTTTTCCACTCACGTCATAGAGGCATAATGTTATATTGGTCATAGTTGATAAATTAACCAAAAGTGACCATTTCATTTCAATAAGAGACACTTACGATGTTACTGATGTGGCACGATTTTTTATAAGTGAAGTTATTCGACTACATGCGTTACCCATAAAGATCATTTGTGATATAGACAATCGATTTACATCTAGGTTTTGGACAAGTTTGCAATCAACACTAGGGACTCAGTTGAACTTGAGCACTGCATATCATCCAGAAATAGATGGGTAGACTGAAAGAGTAAATCGGGTTATGGAAGATATGCTTAGAATGTATGTCATGGATAATCAGTAATGAGCCCCATAAATGGGTAACTATATGGGTTCATTCTACCTATTATTTACATTTAATCCATCATTCTCAATAGTTTTGTGAATGTTTTTGAATATATTTATGTCAATAGAGTGAATGGGGATGGTCACGTTGCCATGTAGTCTAATGAATGTTTATTGCAGACTTTTTGGACAATTTTGGACAAGGACTAGGAATTTATGAGCAAAATGACAGCCAAACTTGAGGAAAAAAGGATGAGGACTTATAGGATGGGTGTCTTCTTCATTAATGACCTCTTCCTCGAATTCTTCATCAACAACTCGGAGTACAAAGGCCCACATTGATGATTCCAAGGGGTAGTCGAGCAAGTCAAGTAGAGCTGTTGTTATCTTCAGTTTTAGGCAGTCAAGTTCCTTAAGTTTAGGAGGACTATTGGGAGTCCCCACTTGTATAGATAAGAAGGCTTCAAGCCTCAGTAACAAAGGCCCACATTGATGATTCCAAGGGACAGCCGAGCAAGCCAAGTAGGGTTGTTGTTATCTTCTGTTTTAGGCAGACAATTTCCTTAAGTTTAGGAGGACTATTGGGAGTCATCACTTTTATAGATAAGAAGGCTTCAAGCCTCATTAGATTATCCATTTCATAGTATATTTTCACACTTTTGTGTAGCTTTGTACTCAGCTCATTTTCGAGCTCTTTTTGAAGACAGTTTTGTGATGTAACTGCTATTTTTTGATAAAGGAAGATGAACCAAGTTTTGAACCAGCACTAATTTTTTTCTAGAGGGCTGAAGCTCTTGGGTTAGGGCCCAAACCAAGCTACCTAACACCTCCTTTGTGTATTTATATGCTTTTTCTTGCATTCATGAGATAATTTATGTTGTTTAGGTTAATCTTGCTTTGTTAAATTAGGTTGCTTTTGATGGTTAGAATAGTTGTTTTTGCTTCAAGTTGCTTAAGTAGTTTGCTGCAGCAAGAGAAAAAGATTAAAAAATCCCACCAGCAGGTATTGATCTTCTTTCTCCCTCCTTGGTACCATGATTTGAGGTCAAGGCACTACTGTTGCCACCGAAAACATAGTTTTTGCTCTTCCAATGCAACTGCTAGTGTGATATTTCGAGTTGGAGAAGTTGATATTAGTTTGGATTCACATGCTTAGATAATTTCATGTTCATTTACCATGGTTTTCTCACACAATTTTATGTTCATAAAGTATTGTTTGGCATTTTTCTGGTTTTAGGTTAGAATTTAGGTTAAAATGGACAAAACTTTGATTTTTGGTTCTTGCTTTGGTCAGTTCTGAGAAGTAAGTGTGTATATATCTTGTAAAACATTCTAGCTCATAATTCCTCCATAACACAACCTATACCATTTCATCTCTCAATATTTCCCCCATTCATTCGCCACATTTCGCAAATCTTCCCTAATTTCTACGGTTTTTCATAAAATTTCTCTTTTGTGCTTTGAACAAATCCAACCATCTCCTTTGGCCCTGATATTATTTGACAAGTGATAGACCCCACAACACCTTCATCAAACCTTCATTTCCCCTTTTCCATCATTTTTCCACCTTCAAACTTCCAAAAAACACTTTCAGCCTTCTCTTGTAGATCCTCCTGTAGAATCTCCTGTAGAATTTCGTGCAAGTGATTTTTCGAAGTCTGATCACAATGGAAGTCTATAGAAGGGTACAGTGGGACTTATTATGACCTCTCCACACCTTCTTCACCATCTGCAAAATCCAACTCCATCTGCCTTTTCCACCAGACCTCTGCACAATCACAACTAGTCAAATCACAAGTATAATAATTCCACATAAAAAAACTCAAAAGTACAAAAAGATGATTTCTTCTCATTTCTCTTTAGAAGTAGCTTGAATAAATTCAATTTACCTTTTCAATAGTCAATGGCACCCATTTTAGTAGTTTCCATCTCTTTTTTCGAAAGTAGGGTTAGTGGGTGAATTAGGGTTTGCTAGGGTTTGTGTTTCATTTTAGTTTTCCTTCTCTTTCTGCAAGTAGAATAGGCTCTGTAGAGTTAGCTTTCTTCCATCACAGTGAAAGCTTCTCCTAAGAACTCATAGAATTTAGCTTAAGCTCCTAGAAAACCCGCACCAAATGATCAAGTGACAGCCTACAATAAGAGCTAGTACTTGTGCATACAACACTGTCGCTTCCAAGTTTGTTACGAACTACTAGGTTGATAAAAGTGAAGAAGGAATCCCCAGGAGTTGTAGCATATTACTGCAATACTGGATCTCACCACTTTTTTTGGCATCGTTGCTAGGGAAGCATGAGAGTATTTTGTGATTACTAATTTTCTTGTATTTTCTACTGCAACATTCTACTAAATAGTTTATTTCAACAAAAGTAGAGTAGTTGTTTCATTTCAATTCTGAAAAAGTAGATTAAACATTTCCTACTTTCATTTCAATTTTGCAATTTCATTTCAGCAAGCGTAGATTAGACATTTCCTGCTTTTATTTCAATTCTGCAATTTCCATTCCAGCAAAGTATATTAGTCATCTCTTGCTTTCATTTCAATTCTGCAATTTCCATTCTAGCAAAGTAGATTAGTCATCTCCTACTTTCATTTCAATTCTGCAATTCCATTTCAGCAAGCGTAGATTAGAAATTTCCTGCTTTCATTTCAATTCTGCAATTTCCATTCCAGCAAAGTAGATTAGTCATCTCCTTCTTTCATTTCAATTCTGTAATTTCCATTTTAGCAAGATTCATTTCAGTTTTGCGGGTACAAGTAGAGAAAACACAAAAATCACCAAAAAAAAGAAATTTCGTTTCATGCCTCATAGGAACAGAGAAAATTTAGTAAAATTCCTACCCAACACCCCCACCAGTTCACTAAATCACCCTTCTCTCTTCTTTGGTGGTAGTGATCCAGAAGAACCTATAGGTGAACCTCTAGAGATATACGAAGATCCTATAATATAAGAAGAGCAAGAAACCATTCCTCTTGAGACCATGGTTGAAAATATAAGTGTTAGAGGAGATGGGGAAAGAATAGAAGGTGCCTTTCCTATCCGAGAGACCATTGGGGACACAAAAATGAAAAACGTAAGTCCTTCAACCTTACCTCACTTCCATGGACTAACTACAAAGGATCCTGATACCTTCTTGTTTGAATTTGTTGTTCTCTGTCGAACCTATGACTATGCAAAGGATGAGCAAAAGTTGAAACTTTTCCCTTTTACCCTCAAGGATGTAGCATTGCACTGGTTCATGGGGTTACCTGGAAGCAATATCACAACTTAGGCTCAGATGCAGCAAGCCTTTAACAACAAGTATGGGACTACTGTAGGTCAAAGGATACCAAGGAAGAAATCTTCTAAATCACCATGGGGAGTGATGAATCTTTAGAAGACTATGAAGAAAAGTTTCAACTCAGTTATAAAAGGGCCAAATGCACACTTGACCCCAAATCTCTGAAGTTGGTTCTGCTCATAGGAGTCCCTAAAGACCTTTTAGATACCCTCCATTTTCTAGCTGGGGGAGACATCTACCAACTACCTTATGATGACATAAATACTATGTTTGGAAACCATTCTAGGTCAGCTAGAAAGAGAGGTAGGGGAAGTCAACCTTTAGCCAGTACATCCTCATCCAGTTCATCCCTTAGAAACGAACTTGAGAATCAGCTAGAAGATTTCAAAAGCGAGGTGAGGCAGACTCTTGCCATGTAAATGGATACCTTGCATATCAAGATGAAACAAGAGGAAGCCGGGAGGGCTTTGGCCATCTTTTGTCCCAGGTGCACTAGAAAGCATCCTAGGAATGAATGTCCATTTCAGTCTATAGAAGTGTGTTTAGTCTATGAAGAAGACCATCCTACGAATCAGCACCCTTCCTTTCCTGGAATAAAAGTTGCATATTAGGGGGCTGAAGGAGCCACTAAACCACTCCATTTCATGAACCAAAGGAGGCCACATGGACCTAGACCTTACCATCAGGGAATGCAAGGGACATCCCAGACTTATTACAACCCAAATCAAGCCACTTCCATGCCTTCTTGGGGCCTCCCTGCTCATCCTTCCTAGTCCACACCCCCTCCTTGGTCATATCCTCTTCAATACCAGGCTCCACCAGTTGCTCACTTGTCTCACTCTTATGCTCAGCCACAACCTTAATGGAATGCCCCTCAACAGGGGTGGAGGCCCCAGTACAACTCTCCTCCCACTCTTTTGCCTCCACCACATGCTCAACCACAACCATCATCTCCTGCTTCACTAACAAAACCCCAAATACCTACTCAACCAAACCTGAACCCCAACAACAGACATGCCCAACAGGTATATAGTGGAGAAACATCATGTCCAACCTATGTTGTGGAGATTGAGGAGATTAACCTATGGTATGGGAAGGTTCTCCTAGGTAGCCAACCTCCCCTTAAGGAGGATGAGTAAGAAAAATAGGAAAGTGAACCAAAAGTCATTCCACCCTTTCCTGAGAGACAAACTGGAAACACGCAATCGACCCGAGAAGAAACTGAACTTCTCAGAGAATTAAAATAGTTATGTGTAAAAATACCACTTCTCCAAGCCATAAAAGATGTGCTGATATACAAAAAGATGATCAAGGAGAAGTGGTTCGGACACCCAGGCAAGCGCAAGAGACATGCTCCAACTATCAATGTCATAGAAAAATTATCCGACCTAATGTTGGGGCAGGTAATCTATCCAAAATATCTAGACCCTGGGAGTCCTGTAGTCGATGTCACATCAATAGCACCATAATCCCCCATACCTTGATTGATTTAGGGGCTGCCATTAATATGATGACTAGGGACACTATGCTCAAACTCAACCTCTAGGCTTCCCTGAGAATGACCACAACAATCCTACAGTTAGCAAACTGCTCTACCGCGACCCCTAAAGGGATTGTGGAAGATGTAATGGTCCCTATTGATTCCTGGGAGTACCTTGCTGATTTCCTGGTTCTCCAGCCAAAGGAAAAGTTTACCGGGTATCCTCTCATTCTGGGAAGACCTTGGTTGGCTACTACGGATGCCTACATCAGTTGTTGAGTTGGGAACATGACAATCAAGAACGGACATATGTTGAAACAACTAGTCCCATATCCTCCTACCCAACCTCTATTAGAACATGATTTACCCCTCTGGTCGAAGGAGGAACATGAGGATGAAGTCTATTTTGCACCATTGTGTACAATAGAGGCTACCATGAGGGGACCACAAACATAGAAAGACCTTATTGAAAATTTGATCCAGAATCAACCCCCAGTGTATTGCCATTAGAAGAGTTGGTGGAAGAAACCCAGGCCAATCTTGTACTTGATCTCTGTGTGGCTGATCTGACCTCTCCCCGAGTGAAGAATGTGGAATTTGGCCCAGAAAGAACCTTGAGGGTCAAGTCATCCCTATCCACCTCTTAGGAAACAGAACTGTGTAACTTATTGGAAAATCACTTGGATGCTTTTGCTTGGAGCTATAAGGAGATGAAGGGATTCCACCCTTCAGTCTATACTCATCACATTTACATTAAAGAAGATTGTAAACCAGTCAGGCAGCCTCAAAGGAGAATGAATCCAACCCTTAAGGACATTGTCAAAGAAGAACTGCAAAAGTTGCTGGATGCAGGGTTCATCTACCCCATCTCTAATAGCAAATGGGTTTCTCCTTTGGTGTTAGTGTCAAAGAAAAAGGAAGTGGATAATCTATGTAGATTATCGGGAACTAAACAAGGCCACCAAGAAGGACCATTTCCCTTTTCCTTTCATAAAATGGGTATTAGATGGCCTAGCAGGGAATAAGTTCTTCTCCTTCCTAGATGGGTTTAGCGAGTACAACTAGATCCAAATCAGCCCAGAAGACCAAGATAAGACCACTTTCACTTGTCGTTGGGTACTTTTTCCTACCAAGTCCTTCCCTTTGGGTTGTGCAATGCTCCTGCCACTTTCCAGAGAGCAATACTGAGCATATTTACTGAACTGGTGCATGATTCAGTGGAAATCTATATGGATGACTTTACTCCTTATGGTTCTAACTTCAAGGAAGCTCTGACTAAATTGGTTAATTTTTTAGCTAAATGCATCAAAATGATCCTATCCCTCAGCCCCAAAAAATGCAAATTCTAGATGACTAAAGGGACCGTGCTAGGTCATACAATTTCTCAGCAAGGGTTACAGGTGGATCCCAACAAGATTGCTATCATCCAAAGGGTCCCAGCTCCTCAAAAGGTAAGAGATGTTTGGAGTTTTCTGGGCCTAGCAAGGTATTATAGAAGATTCATCAAGGATTTTAGTAAGCTAGCCTCTCCACTATTTGGCCTTTTGGGAAAAGATGCTCAGCTCATATGGACTGACAATTGTCAAGAGGTTCTGAATACCTTGAAAGGTAAACTGATAACTACCCCATTCTAGAGAGGTCTGAATTGGGCCCTACCTTTTGACATTCACATAGATGCCTCAAACAAAGCGATAGGAGTAGCCTTAGGGCAAGTTGAGGAGAAGCTACCTTATGCCATATATTTTGTCAGTAAAAACTTGTCCAAGGCAGAACTAAACTACACTGTAACCAAAAAGGAGCTCCTAGATGTAGTCCATTCCATAAATAAGTTCAGACACTATATCATCGGCTATTAAACATTCGTACACACTAATCATGCTGCAATTAGGTATTTGATGAATAAACCAAATGTAAATGCTCGTATTATTAGATGGTTACCTTTATTACAACAATTTGATTTGACAATTGTTGTTAAGCCAGGTAAGGAAAATGTTGTTTCTAATTTTCTATATAGATTAGATCTGCCTATAGGTGAAGAAGGAATGGTGGATGATCAAATGCCAGATGAACACCTATTTGCTATTTGAGTACTCTCTCCATGGTTTGCTGATATAGAAAATTACTTGGTTTTAGCACAGTTTTTGCCACACCTGTCCCCAAAAGAGAAAAGCAAGATCATGAGGAAAAGTGCCTCATTCACCTAGATTGGGGGCAATTTTTTTAAACATGGCCCAAATTAGATTTTGAGGCGATGTGTTAGGGAGGAGGAATTTTTTGACATTCTCCTAACCTGTCACGATGGGCCCTGTGGGGGCCATTTTGCAACAAAATGGATTGCGTTCAAAATTTTTCAAGTAGGTTACTATTGGCCTACTCTTCATCAAGATGTCAGAAAATATATCAGCCAATGTGACCGATGTCAAAGGATGGGGAAACCTACTCCAAGGGATGAGATGCCCCTGCAACCTCAAGTGAATTTCAAGCCATTTGAGAAGTGGGGCATGGACTTTGAAGGGTCCCATCAACCCTCCTTCAAAATAGAAATCTTACATCATTGTGTGTATTGATTATCTGATAAAATGGGCAGAAACAAAGGTGATCAAGGCAACAATAGAAGACAAGTAGCTGATTTTTTGAGGGAAAATATCTTTTACAAGTTTGGTTATCCAAGAGAATTA
>APFE030598814.1:17068-41378 GCA_000404065.3 Pinus taeda
TGAACTATTGGGATGGTCATGATTAAGCAGAATTGGTGGCCATCTAACTAGCCAATCTCATTCAATTCAAAACACCCTTGTTAAGTTAAAATGAGCCTCATCTAATTCCAATCGCAGTTCAGATACGCAATCAACATGTGTGGCCCATCAACTCCGGAAGAAAAAAACTTAGAACTAGTAGTGGTGGTGGCGTATAACGGGAATAATGGTGGTGATGGTGGTCAAGCAACATGAACTACCATAATGGCAGTGCAGAAGGACCAACAGTCTAGATGGGGATAACGTACCCATTCTGCCACCTCACCTCGTCACGACAGATCATGCCACTAGCTTAAGTACAATGCGGTCTAAGCCTCCACCACCTTTTGCTTTCATTTGCATCGATGAGTTCTTGACTGCAACACTCACCTACCACCTTCAAAACAACGAGCCAATCGTTTTCTGCCAGTTTTTCAAAACCCTCCTACTTATCGAGCTCTACAGGAGCATTATTGCATTATATAGGAGTAGAAACACCGTCTATAGGAGGATTTCTACAGGAAGGCCAAAGAATAGTTCTGTAGAGGAAAAATTCAGAATTTTTGTCAAATTCGAGCTTGAAAAGAGGTAGGCCCAGAAATCCACTCTGCATGGATATATCTGTACAAGGTGGTGAGTTAGAAGCAAAGTATTGGGTTGAAAAAGAACAGGAAAGAAAGCTTAAAATTATGCCTGTGTTTTCCTGAATTCCATACAGTCTCTCCATTTTCTTCTCTACACTCAAAAATCTGTTTTTTCTTTCCTTTCCCGTATTGTCCTAAAAAAAGAGGTGCAACCATAGAAAATCAAGCTTAGGAAAGAAACGAATTTGTGAGTCTGTTTACTCTGTGAGAAGATAAAAAACATTGTTTTATATATTCTCTGTTCTGTCAAAATATTGAGTTCCTCCAAAAGCCCGAGAAGTAAATTCAAGTCAAAAATAGTTGAAGGGGGGAAAAATTGCAAGTTGATGTTGTGAAAAAAGAAGAACACGAGAAATTCCCTCTCTAGTTTCATAAAGACAAACATCGGCTATTCCTCTATTTCCAATTTTGAAAATTGTTGCCTTCTTCCCCACCTAAGAATTTTTAGAAGTCACTAAACACCATGCTAGGAGGTTTTATGAGAAAGGAGCCTTTGAACTCCAGCAAATTGCATGAGCATCCAGAAGTGGTGGCCCTCTTCACTAGGGTAAACTGGACGCCTTTCTTTGAAAGAATTCATGGATATGATGAGAAGGTGACAAAGGAATTTTTAATGTCCTTAAGGCCACATTCAAAAACCCATGCTACAATTAGTTTCAAGGGTTTGACCCTAGATCTTACACCAGATTTTATTAGTAGAATCATAAGTCTTCCACTTGGGCTCCCCTGGAGCAAAGAAGAAAAACCATTAGGACAGATTGCTAAAAAGACATTTTTTTAGCTTGATGAACATCCTATAGAGGATAAGAATGGGGTCAGAAGGACAAGATTATCTCATCCATGGAGTGAGTTCAGGTACCAGGTCATGAAATATATCTCATGTGAAGGAAGATTCAGTATATTTTATGGTTATCACTTTAGGTTATTGCATGACTTGAGATATGGGATGGACCTACCTATAGCTATAAAACTCGGCCTCCCATATTTCCTCCTTCAATCTTTGATAAAGTGTGGCACCAAACTGAATGCAGGGGTCCCAGACCAGCTAGCCCACCATGGGCTCATTAAATTGTTGGTAGAGGATGCCCTTCACACCTACGCCATCCCCATAGCTTGGGAAATTTTCAAGAACATGTCTAGAGAAGATGACATCAAAACTCTTACTGATGACCTGAGCCCATCTGGCAGTGAAGAGGAGGAGAAAAAAGAGGAACTTGAGAAGGATGTTCATGAGGAGGCACAAAATAGTCAAATAGAGAAAGAAAAAAAGGAGAAATAGAAAGAAGAGGAGAAACCAGACAAAATCACAGTTGAACCTAAGGCAGAAAAGACAACAACATCAAAAGCAGAGAAGAGGAAGAGAACAAAAGATGAGAGAAAGAAGCCCAAGAAAACTCAGAAAAAGATTGCCACAGGAAAGGTAGAGACCCAACAAGAAAAGGAGAAAACACCAATAGAGATAGCAAAGACAAAAATAGAAACAAAAAACACAGGAAAAGCTGCAGGAGGTGAAGAAGAAAAATAACAGGAATAAATATCTGTTGAAACACTGGCAAGGGAAGTAGCAGTTGTGTTTGCTACATTGAGCACTCCAGCTAAGCAAAAGGGAAAAAGCAAGAGATAGACATCAATGTATTTCAAAGCCTAGAGGAGCACTAGAATCAAGGTGGGCAAGCCCCAGCCACCATTAAAAGAACCCATTATCATTGAGGATGCACCTATTATAACAAGGAAAGAATCTCACTCTAAAATCTCTATCACCTACGAGAGAGGGAGTCTAAAGACCTCCACCTGGAAGGAAAGGATCAAATTGATGGACTCTAAAGCAGTCCTACATGAGGCACAAACTTCTCTACAGGAGATACTCGCCAAGCTTAAAGGAACTAAAAAATTGGAAAAGAAGGTAGAAGAACAGTCACAAGAGGAAGGTAAGGAAAAAGAAATACCTGAGCCAAGCCCTTAGCCTAATTTAGGCTCCTATACAATCTTCTATATGGTGGGAAGATCATCCCACAAAAATTTGCAGTGCATTTTTCTTTGAACTAGAAAAGGAGAGTCGACACCTGCACCTGGATGTAGATTGCCAAATCTAAAGGGGTCGAAGATATAGGGCATATGGAAAATAGGTTAAGGGAGATGAGTAGGGAGTTGGGCATGGTAAGGCACACAGAGAGCATTAGAAGAGCCCAAATACATGAAGAAAATGAGCTATTGAAAAAAGTAGTTACAGGAATAGGAACCTCAAGGGGGAGACAAGCTTCCAATCTTGGAAGGGCAACAACAACAAGAGGGGCCTCCGACAGATAGTGAGGTAGCAGAGAAACAACAACAAGAAGAAGAACCACAGACAGATAGTGAAACACTGATGAAAACAGAGCAACAAAGAGAATCTCAGGTAGCAATTGAAGTGCTGATTTTGAAAAAGCAGTTGTAGGAAAAGGAAGCCCAACTAGCCTACATGGCCAACTAGGCAATGGAGACCTTGCAGTGCAGATAGCTAGCTAGATCCTATGCACCGTATCTTAAAGAACAATGGCTCCAATTCTAGATTAAAACATTGGCCCAGAGGGGCACAATCCCATTTCAAGATTATAGTCTATTTATGGATTTATGTGATCATAGTTCAGCCAAAGATAAATCCAAGCTAGCAGAATTTTACCTACACAATATGTCACTTCCTGACATGAACTTATGGGATCCAAGTGCTACATTGAGAGACCTACAGCTCATGGTTATGCCTTCCTAGATGAGCCATGAGGAAAAGAGAGCAGCGGAAATTCAAAAGATAATGGCAAAAGAGCTAAGTGAGCCCTTGATGGTAAGGGCAGAACAAGCAAAGTCATTGGCTCTCATCTATGCCCATGAGCACCTTGTAGCCAATCCCCGAGTTCTCCCTGATTATGTTGACAAGCAAGCACAAGCTATTGCTCAATTTGGAGATATGGAGAGATTGTTTGGCGATGACTGCCTTCATGCATGCATGAGAAGGTGGAATACATTGCCACATATCTTAAGGATCAGGGAGTATCACTCCCCAAACAGAATGAGGGAGGCCATGAGGAGAGTACCCCTATACAACAATCAATGCAAAACTTGAAAGCCAACTGGATTGGTCTTAAGTTCAGTCCTCCACTACTGTTAGGACTGTTGGAAGGAGTTAACGAGGAGGAAGAACAAAAACAATGGGAGGAAGTGGACAGGAAAGAAGGTTTCCATGAAAAACTGGAAGACATCACATCAGAGGCTTGGGATTTCAGGGAAGCTGTTAAAGCTATTAAAGATGAAGAACTGGATTAGATGCTCAGAGGATGAGCAACACATTCAGCAGGGGGGTGATCATGAGCCCCATAAATGGGTAATTATATGTGCTCATTTTTCCTATTATTTGCATTTAATCCACCATTCTCAATAGTTTTGTGCATGTTTTTGAATATATTTATGTTAATAGAGTGAATAGGGATGGTCACTTTGCCATATAGTCTAATGAGTGTTTATTACAAATTTTTTAGACAATTTTGGACAAGGACTAGGAATTTATGAGCAAAATGATAGCCAAAATCGAGGAATCAGAAATGAGGACTTATAGGAGGGGTGTCTCCTTCATTAATGACCCCTTCCTTGAATTCTTCGTCAATATCTCAGAGTACAAAGGCCCACATTGATGATTCCAAGGGGCAGCTGAGCAAGTCAAGTAGGGTTGTTGTTATCTTCAATTTTAGGCAGCCGAGTTCCTTAAGTTTGGGAGGATTGTTGGGATTTCCCACTTGCATAAATAAGAAGGCTTCAAGCCTCAGTAGGTTAGCCATTTCATAGTATATTTTTGCACTTTTGTGTAGCTTTGTACTCAGCTCATTTTCGAGCTCTTTTTGAAGACAATTTTGTGATGTAACTGCTATTTTTTGATAAAGGAAGATGAACCAAGTTTTAAACCAGCACTGATTTTTTTCTAGAGGGCTAAAGCTCTTGGTTAGGTCCCAACCCAAGCTTTCAAACACCTCAATTTTGTATTTATATGCTTTTTCTTGCATTCATGAGATAATTTATGTTGTTTAGGTTAATCTTGCTTTGTGAAAATAGGTTGATTTTGATTTTGATGGTTGTTTTTGCTTCAAGTTGCTTAAGTAGTTTGTTGCAATAATAGAAAAATATCAAAAAAGGCCACCTGTAGGTCTTGATCTCCTTTCTCCCTCCTTGGGACCATGATTTGAGGTCAAGGCACTACTGCAACCACCAAAAACACAGGTTTTGCTCTTCCAATGCAACTGCTAGTGTGATATTTTGAGTTGGAGAAGTTCATATTAGTTTGTATTCACATGCTTAGATCATTTCATGTTCATTTACCATGGTTTTCTAGCATAATTTTCTATTCATAAAGTATTGTTTGGCATTTTTCTCGTTTTGGGTCAGAATTTAGGTTAAAATAGACAAAACTCTGTTTTTCGGTTCTTGCTTTGGTCAGTTTTGAGAATTAAGTGTGTAGATCTCTTGTAAAACATTCCAGCTCATCATTCGTCCATAACACAACATGTACCAGTTCATTTCTCAATATTTCCCCCACTCATTCGCCACATTTCACCAATCTGCCCTAATTTCTGCGTTTTTCCATAAAATTGATTTTTTGTCCTTTGAACAAATCCAACTATCTCCTTTGGCCCCGATCTTCTTTGACAAGTTATAGACCCCTAAACACCTTCATCAAACCTTCATTTCCCCTTTCCCATCATTTTTCCACCTTCAAACCTCCAAAAACCACTTTCGGCCTCCTCCTATAGAACCTCCTGTAGAATTTCCTGTAGATCCTCTGCAACTTGTTGTAGAATTTCCTGCGAGTGATTTTTCGAAGTCTGATCACAATGGAAGTCTCCAGAAAGGTACTGGGGACTTCTTAGGACCTCTCCACACCTTCCTCACCATTTGCAAAAGCCAACTCCATCTACCTTTGCCACCAAACCTCTGCATAGTCACAACTAATCAAATCACAAGCATAATAATTCCACGTAAAAATACTCAAAAGTACAAAAATATTATTTCTTCTCATTTCTCTTCAGAAGTTGCTTGAATAAATGCAATTTACCTTTTCAATAGTCAATGTTACCCATTTCAGTAGTTTCAATCTCTTTTTTCAAAAGTAGGGTTAGTTGGTGAATTAGGGTTTGCTAGCGTTTGCTAGGGTTTGCCAGAGTTTGCGTTCATTTCAGTCCTCCTTCTCTTTCTACAAGTAGAATAGGCCCTATAGAGTTAGCTTTCTTCCATCACAGTAAAAGATTCTTCTGAGAACTCACAGAAGTTGGCTTAAGCTCCTAGAGAACCTGTGCTAGTTGATTAAGTGACAGCTTGCAGTAAGAGCTAATACTTGTGCATACAGTACCGTTGCTTCCAAGTTTGTTATGAACTATTGGGTTGATAAAAGTAAAGAAGGAAGCCCTAGGAGTTGCAGCATTATTGTTGCAATACTGGAGCTCACCAATGAGACTCAATGAGAAAGGTACTTACCATTGGTGAAGTTTGCCTATAATCAGTTATCACAGTCAAACCTGGATGCCTCCTTATCAAGATCTATATGGAAGGCTTGTAAGCTAACATTGAGTAGAGAAAAGTTGGAGGAACGAGTAATAGTTGGGCCAGAATTAGTTCAAGAAATGGAGGAACAGGTCAGATAGATTCAACAAAGGTTAAAGGAAGCACAAGATAGACAAAAGTGTTATGGTGATTCACATAGGATTGATCGCAGTTATGAAGTAGGGGACCAAATTTTTATTTGTATCCGACTCAACAAAAGAACCATTCAATTTGGGAAAGGGATGAAGTTGTCCCCTCGATTCATAGGACCTTTTAGGATCAAGAAGAAGATTGGACTAGTTGCCTATCGTCTTGTACTACCACCCCATTTGCATAGAACTCATGATGTTTTCATGTATCTATTTTATGACATTATGTTTCTGATGAATGTCACAAACTTGATTGGGGGGAATTGTCGGTCTCGGACATGGGAACCATAGTGGTCAAACCATTATGCATACTGGATCGTAGGGTTCGACAGCTCAAACATCACATGGTGGAGCAGGTTAAGGTCTAGTGGGACAAGTATAGCCCAGGATCTACTACTTGGGAGGATGTAGAGACTATAAGTCATGACCACCCCTCACCTTTTGAGAACCTGTGATGCCCATTTTTACTTAGATAGCTACCTATGCTAAGACTCTATTTTACAGTTCCATGTTATTTATTTATGAATGCTATGTAATATTGATGCATTTAGTTGGACATGTGAAACTAATTATATAAATCATTATATGGATTAGGTATTGATGATGGAAATGTTTGATGTATGGCCTAATGTATGAATTAATTGGTGATGATTTATCTAATGAATGACCTAGTGAAATTATGATTTATTTCAAGTATGAACTACAAAATTGACACGTGGATACTAGACTTAATAACATGATGTTTAATATCACTTATATATATATATATATATATATATATATATATATATATATATATATATATATATATATATATATATATATATATATATATATATGTTGTTATATATATGAACATGAATGAAAACTAACCTACATATTGGAAAGAACTATATGATAACCAAATCTACTCTTCCACTGGGGAAGGTTGAGACATCTAATGAGGAAAGGTATGATGTGCATTGTTCTATTACATTTGGTATATACTTGATATGCACTCTTATGAAATGGGTAAAATGTAAATGATAGGTGGCAGGACTACCTGATGGGATTATTCGAAGACAAGTCTAACTAGCACTCTAGTGTGGTCCATATTAGGGTGTCGACCCTAGTTGTAAGGAGGGGTGGAGGTATTTCCCACTTTGTAACCTCCAAACCTAGAATCGTGGGAGGGCAGTGATGGACACGCTCCTCTAGATGTGTGATGATGATTGCCAGTTGATTTTGACCCTACTTGTAAGGAGGGGTGGAGGTATTTCCCACCATGTAACCTCCAAACCTGGAATCATAGGAGGGAAATGATGGATACACTCCCCTAGATGTGTGATGATGACTTCCAGTTTCCTACTAGGGAAGTTAGGTTGATATAGTCGACACTTCCGCCATATTTCTCTTATCAGTGGTTAGATTGGTATAGCCAATGCCAGAGTATATAGCATAAAAGGATGGCTAGGGTGGGAACGAAAGTAGGCTAGGAAGGATAGGAGGATATATATTAGTTGTAGACTCTTGATGGGAAGTGGTATCATTGCCTGAAATTATTAAATTTTACTACTATAACTCTCTCTCTATTTTATTATGCCTTCGAACACCTTGTATATTTTCACTCTAACTTCGGGACGAAGTTTTCTGAAGGAGGGTGTTGAGCCTCGCAATAGGTATGCATTTACTCTTGATTACTGTCTTTTTCCTTTTTTTCCTTATCCATTTTGTGCCATGATATAATAACATATTGATAGGATTTTGATAAGGAATGAATGAAACTGCTCTTAATACAATTTGACTGACCATACTAACTCCCATTCCTTTTTATGTAGAAAAACAACAGATTGAACAACTGTTGTTTCAAAGTCAGAATAGCAAAAGCTAATCAAGGGAAATGAGACACGTCGTGTGTGGTCAAACCAAGGAGCGAATCAAGAAGATCAAATCAAGATGAAATAATTGTTTGAAGATAGCATTTAGTTGTGAATCCCTCAGGATCACTGAAGATATCATTTAGTTGTGAATCCCTTAGGATCTCCTGACCCTGAGGGATCACATTTATCTTTTTCCTTTCAACTATAAAGGGGAAAACTAAATAAGGATCTCTTGTATTTACTTCAATTCTAATTTTAATTTACCTAAGCGTGATTTTGAAGAACGGGATCATATTATAATGACCAGTGACTTTGATGATTAATATATAACTTGCATTGTTGTTCATTTGGATATTTTGAAGTAGCTAAGTAGTATTTGTTGGTGGCTAGGGCCTAGTCTCTGGTGGATCTTACTGTCGTTCCTTATTTTATACTTTTTTCTATTTCCTGCAAGTTTATTCTCTTTTACAAATTTGCAATTGATTTAGTTTCATTAATTCAGATTTCTAGTATTCATTTCATTAATGCACAGTTCTAGTTGGTTTTATTTATTCATGTCGTGGATTGAATTAGTTATCAATTAAAGAATCTTTTCTAGCTAATTTAAGAATAGAGCGTTATTGATTAAATGCTTTCCTCATATCCAGTAGTTTAAGTCCAGCTGAAAGAGCTCAGTTAATGCTACAGTGCTCTCAGTTGATTATCATTCGAATTGGTTGATTAAGATTGAATTATGTTTTTCTTTGAGATTGAGTCATGATGCTTAGATGAATTATTTCCCTTAAAGTTACAAGCTTGAGATTTATGATTGCATCCGTTTACTCTTGTATTGAATTTAATAACTTATTTTTATCATTACTCTTTGGAATTATAGCTTGCATATATTGCGTACACTCTTGCAATAAAAAGACTTACACATGTTGATAATTAATGTGATGTAATTAGAAGTTTTAAAAGACACCTTTTAGCACCCAACATTTTGGCTCCGTTTCTAGGGAGCGTGTTTCCATTTTACAAAGTGTGATGTATGTTTGATGTTTGTCTGCTGAGAGAGAATTGGGTATTAAAAATGGAAGGTAAGAACCTGTGTAACGAACGAGTAAAATTATTGCTCCTTTGTCTGCTTTCCACTAGAATTGTGTAGGAATTTAAAGTAGAAATGAACATTTGTATTTTCGTATGAATGACTAAGAAGAAAAGACTAGAAAAATATATAATTCCTCCCCCCATACCTGAAAAATATAACGGACCAGTGACCCTTGTAAGATCAACCTTTATTGATGAAATCGTAAGAAAAGCTGAGTCTCAGTCATTATTAGGACCTTAAACTGTTGCTACTAGACATCCTACTATTTCGCTTCAAGCCATAGGATCACCTTCTATAACGCTAAGATTCACAGTAAGACTGAAGGGTCTGAACAGAGTTTTCAAGATATTGAAAATTCACAACAATGCCCTTCACAAGAAGGGAATTCTTGCAACCTTTGTGAAGGAGAAGGAGAAATAGGTAGTCCTTAGATTAAATCATCAGAACCTAGATCTCCTGAAGTAGTGATTGAACAGAGGACACCCAGTGTTCTGGATCGAGATAGCATTGATAGAATCATTCTAGCCTCTTCTGGATATCCTAGGAACAAATCTCCAACTCCAAAGATCCTTGAAGTATACTGGCATATTTTTGGCCAAATGATCAATAATTAGTGACAGCCCCAAACCGCTACGTTACAATACCCTATTGTGGACATAGCTGTCAATGCCACCATGAAAGCTATCCCATTACAGAATATTCCTACCTTTCATGGTGATGAGCCCCAAAATTGGATAACTTATTGGGCTCATTTTGCCTAATTGTTCTTCATCAATCCACCATTTTTCATAGTTTATGCATGTTTTTGAGTATATTTATGTTAATTGAACGAATGAGAATAGTCACTTGACCAAGAAGGCTAACACGTGGTTATTGCAGATTTTTGGACAACTTTTGGACCAAGGCCAAGAATTTATGAGCCAAATGACAGCCAAACATGAGGGAACAAGGGTGAGGATTTGTAGGAAGGGTGTCTCCTACACTAAATGGCCCCTTCCTCGAATTCTCCACCATCAGCTCGGAGTTCAGTAATCCATCAAAAAAAGATTCCCAAGGGTAGTAGAGCCGTTTTGTGTAAAGTGACTAATTATTGGTAGTTTGAGCAGCCAAGCCCCTTGAGTTAAGGAGGGTTGTTGGAGGTCCTCGTAGTGTATAAGAAGGAAGGCTTCCAGCCTTCATAGGTTACTTTTTTGAACATTTTTATTTTTCACTCTAGTGTTGCTCTGTTTTCAGCTCATCTTGGAGCTTTTGCTGTAAACATTTTTATGACATGGTTAATTTCTGAGTAATGGAGATCATTTTCATTTTGCTTCAGTTCTAAGCTTCTTCTTAAGAGCCTGTAGCTCTTGAGGTTGGGCCCAACCCAATCACTAGGACCTCCTCTATGTATTGTTATATTTTTTTTTGTTGTACTCATAGAATAATTTCTGCCAGTCGATTATAATCTTGCTTGGTCACTTAGTTCATTTTTGATGATAGAAATAGTTGTTCATGTTTCAGGTTGATTTAATAGGTTGGTAACAAAAAATATATTTGAAAAGGGCTATTAAGAAACCCCTGATCTCACCTCTCCCTCCTTGTGGCCATGAGCTGAGACCAAGGTGTCCTTGCTGCCATAAAAACATTGTTCTTGCTTCATGTGATTGCTAGTGTTCGATTCTTAGATGCAAAAGTTGGTACCAATTGTGGTTACATGCTTGGATCCATTCTTGCTTGGTTTTCGTAGTTGACTTACATGATTTTCTACTAACACGCTAATGTCCATCATGATTTCTGGTATTTAGGTCAAATTAGGTTAAAGTAATTAGATCTTGGGTTCTCTTAGTCTTCGTTTGATCAGTTTGGAAAATAAAGTGCAGACTGTTGGGCCGTGAATACAACCACTTTGTAACACTTATTTCATGCATTCTTACTCTTCTCTATTATATCATTTGTTATAATTTATCATTTAAATCTATTTTATAAATGATTTATGCTCTTATGGATGAATATTATTTATTTTCCTTTATTTCTAATAAATTGATGATTATAAATTATTTTATCAATGCTAGTTTTAATAAGTTGGTTATAACATTATTCACCAGTTTTAGCCTCCAAGATAATTTCCAGATTGAAGATTTGATCATTAAATGTGCCAACGCATAAATTCGCTGGAATAATAAGTGACAATTTTGCGGTTGACATTCTGAGCAAATGAAGAAGAATTTGGAAAATCTGGAACATGGGTTTTGTCCAGAATGGACCCTATCAACTTCATGAAAGAACGTTTTTCCCCAATTTGACTTGTACTAAGAAAAACACAAGGTTCTTTGAGCACGATTTTCTCAGATTTGCTGTTGCGGCCGTCCTCCAAATCCCAGCTGCAAAGCCAAATTCGTCTTGCTCTTGTTGAGAGATGGATGGAAATATATCTTCTTGTTGATCAATTGGTCGGAAACAATCCAATTTTGTAATAGAATTATGTTTTAATTATCTCTATTGTAACTGCTGTCTGCTCTCTCTATTTAAATGAAAATAGAGATCAGAGGGAAGGGGGGAAAAAGGATGGATTCGAATGATGGAATTGAGGATGAATTAGAGATTCAGAATTGAGGATGGCAGAGAGAATGGATAATGGCTGAGAAATGGAAAGATTTCTTGTTGTAATCCATTGTAACTCTGCTTTGATATTTTAATATAAATCTGGTTGCCATTCCATATTTGATCCTGAAGTAACCCAACAGCATCCGCTGGCGGCTAAGGGCCCAACATCTAGTGGATTGTGTTGCTGCTGTATATTATCTCTTTCGTTTATGGATTGTTTTCATTATCAACTTTATTTGATAATCTGGTATGTTCTATTATTTTACATCATGGTTCTGTTATATCTGATTTATGTTCAATTGAGTAATATCGTTCTCTATGACAGGAATGTCGTATTGATTCATCTTGACTTGGTAACGCATTGTTGTTCCTTTAATGATTGATATAAAATTGCTAGTCCTTACAGAATGAATTGTTGTTCAATTACAGCGTATCTGTGTTGTAACACTCTTTAATTGGTATTATTAAATTCATCTTAGAGACTATATTTCCTTGCGATTGCTAAATCTATGAACGTTGTTGTTCCATTCCAAAATACAGTCGTATTCTTTATAACTAAGACTGATAATCGGATTATCAAGATCAGATTACTATTATGGTGTGCCATGTGTTAAGTCATTGTATATTTATATTTGACTTTCCAGCATTGTTTCATATTCTATCATTAATCAATGCTGTTCTATTTACATGTGCTGTCCTATTTATTCTTAGAGTAAAGATTGCTATTAATTTACCTTTACTGTTGTTCATTTCCATTAATTAGAATTTGCTATTCAGATTCCTTTAATTACAGTTTGCTGCCCATTTACCTTGTTGTTCATTTTTGTTGATTAATTGCAAGAGTTTTCATTCAAAGAGTTTTCCTAGTTTACTTTCAATAGCAGCTTTAGTTCAATTTCGATTTCCTTTTAATTGCTTTAAAGCAGGACTGTCAACTGTAGAGAACATTGGATTGCTTCCTCGTTCCCAGATTGATTTTCTTGTTCTAGTTTGATTTCAATTGCATCAATATCCGGAGGAATGAGTTATTGCTACTGTATCCTCGATTGATGGTTATTTGAGTGAATGATTTAGTTTAGAACATTTCAGTTTCTTGTTGTTCCATTTCTTAGTTGTTGTTCCATTTCATATTTGTTGTTCCATTTTTTGTTATTTGTGTTATTGATTGCTTTGGTGTGTAGAACGATCTGAAACTGTAGTGGGCATTGGCATTTGCTGTCTAGTCCCCAGATTGACGATCTGTTCCTTGATTACTTTTGGTTACATCAGTTTCCAGAGGGATGAGTTATTGTTACTGGACCCTTGACTGATACATTGCTTATTTTTCCGAATGAATGATTTAGGCTTCAAGGTATTTTGCTGTAGTTAGATTTCTTTCCAAGAATTCATTTACTTTTGTATTTTAAGCACTATACTGCAAAACATTACTCTTGTGTAAATAGCCGCCTCAGACTGAGTACACTCTTGAAATAAAAAGTCGTCCCTGGGTTGACAATTAATGTGAGGTAATTAGGAGTTAAAAAGACACCTTTTTATCGCTCAACATTTTGGCGCCGTTGCTGGGGAGAGTGTATCCATTTTTAAAAGAGTAGTGTGCATCTGATGAGTGTCTGTTAGGAAAGAATTGGGTATTAAAAACAGAAGGTAAGAACCTACGTACGAAGCATGTAAAAGCCCTGCTGCCCCGCCCGCTTTTCAACAAAACTGTTAAAGAACCTAGGGTAGCAATAGATGTTTGAATTTTTGTGTGAATGACTCAAAAAAAAAAAAATAGAAATTTTGAAAAATGAATCATATGATTTCACTCAAGTGGTGATGTAAGCACCACCCATTTCACTAACTAATTGACAGGAACATTTGAAGAAGGAGCTTCGAAGAAACATATGAAGAACATCTTCTGTTATGGTAAGAAATGGCTCACATTTCTACTTTTGAATTTCCTGCTCAACTAATTCCACCCCCACCACAATAAACCAGTACAACATGCTTACAATGTTGAACTGCAAAATTTACCTACCCTTCCCACCCATTCTATCTCACATTTGCCATTAGAGAAAACTTGTAATAAGATTCAGAATGTTTCAAATTCAAAAATTGTAGAAGCTATGGAAGAAAATGAGGTTTCTTTTAGGTTGCACCAAAAAACCATTTTAAAATCTCCAGAACTTCATGGTATGATGGGAAATCAAGAAAGTAACAGATACATTGAATATTGGTTTCACTCCATCACTTGTTTGCAACATCACTCTATGCTTCAACATTTTTTGATACCATTTTTTTGAAGGGAAGTTGGCTTCTCATACCCTAATATCCATTAACATGCATTTTTCAAATTTGGGTATGTGCATACATGAAGCCTTATTTCGAAAATGGCTCCACTGAAAATACTCTTATACATAAACATATTTGATTCTCAAAGAAGAGTAGGATAGTGAAAAAAAATAAAATAAATAAAGAAATAAAGCAACACATTTTTTTATTTTTATTTTTGTAAAACTAGTTGTTTCTTTTGTTGCAACATGCTATCGAAATCAACATTGGTGATAAATGTTTCAATTCATTTTTGTATGTAGATGAATTATAATAGAAATAACAATTATACAAAAACTTATATTCATTTTTATCATCAATATAAAAAATGTTTGAATATCATTTTTTTTGGCTTGCGGGCTTGATGAAATTTCTGGAAAAACAGTCGGGATAGTCATGTTCTGAGGGACCAAACGGAAATATTTTTAAAATCTATTTCTATCCTAAATAGCCCTTGATGTATACTTTCCAACCCAATTTTAATCACTCAATTTGGATTTTAAATGAAAAAGTTTGAACCAAAACATTGACAGGGTGTCTAGCGAGCAGCTTAGGAACAGAGTTGGGACGATCGGTTTTCAGAGGCCTAAATAATTGAATTTTTAAAACCTATTTCTATGGTAGATTCTCCTATGAATATACTTTAAAATTCAATTAAAATCACTCATTTTCGATATCGTACGGGGAATTTATGATCAAAATACTGATTGTTTATCGTAAATCAGCACCCTTAAAACTATGTCTTTCCGACTGTTCCTTATAGTATTTGATCTATCGATTCTTCTTGTGCTCAAAACCTATTTCTATTGGAGATAAATAAATTAATCTGCTTTTATTTCCAATTTGAATCATTTGAATCTGACATCAAAGGAAAAATTTATGCTTGAAGTATCAACTGTTGGTCTCAGCTGGGTAATCGAAAATGACTCTGTTATGCAGGTTGTTTTAACTAAAATTGAAATATTTTATCATTGAATTTTTAAAACCTGTTGCTACTGGAGATAAACCTTTTAATTAGCTCTTATTTGGCTTTGGAATCACTCAATTTTGACGAAAAACAAAGAATTTGTGATCAAAGCACTGCAGGTTAGAATGATTGGCCACTACTCTCCCGCAAGTGACAAATAAATTTTAATTTGTTATTTTCTCCGTGGATTTATTCTACAGAGTAACTACTTGTTATTTGTTTGCATAATTCTTGGATTAGGAGAGCCGTGCACCTCTCTTTTTCCATGATTTAATGTTTTATTGCAGGTAGAAACTCATTTTTTGCAGGTCCTAGGAGAAAAAGAATGTCAATTTATGGACGAGTGATTCTTGAAAGAAATTTTAAATGAAAAAAAGGAATTTCATCCAACTCATTACCCAACAGATTTATAATATAAGAAATGAAGAATTGATTTCCATTTGAAGATTCATGTCATGTCTTTGCTGCCAAAACATTTTTCGAATAGATCATTTTTTTGACATAACATCATAGTTGTTGTAACTTAATTTATTTATTTACATACTGTTTTTTGTTGTTTCTTTTCTATTTTTTCTTATATTTTGTGTTTCAGGTGTTTCTTCATTCAAATTGTAACTCATCCTCAGCATCAATGCCGTGAACAACTAATTTGTTTTTTGCATGCTTACATTTTATGATTGTCCATTTTACTGTTCATTTTTCACGTTTTGTTGTTCCTTTTCGAAATGGAACAACACTTTTGCATTTTCACGTTTTAATGTTCCTTTTTGAAATGGAAAAATTGTTGTTCTTTTTTAATGGAACAATACTTCTGCACTTTCCCATTTTGCTGTTCCTTTTCGAATGGAACAACACTTCTGTATTTTCACATTTTGTTGTTCATTTTCGAAATGGAACAGTTATTGTTCCTTTTCGAATGGAACAATACTTCTGCATTTTCACGTTTTTCTATTCTTTTTCGAAATGGAACAACACTTTTGCACTTTCATGTTTTACTGTTCCTTTTCGAAATTGAACAACACTTCTACACTTTCACGTTTTGCTGTTCCTTTTCGAAATGGAACAACACTTCTGCACTTTCACGTTTTGATGTTCCTTTTTTAAATGGAACAACACTTCTGCACTTTCACGTTTTGTTGTTCTTTGTCGAATGGAACAACACTTCTACACTTTCATGTTTTGCTGTTCCTTTTCGAAATGGAACATCACTTCTGCACTTTCACATTTTGTTGTTCCTTTTCGAAATGGAACAACACTTCTACACTTTCACATTTTGCTGTTCCTTTTCGAAATGGAACAACTGTTGTTCCTTTTCAAAATGGAACAACATTTCTGCACTTTCACATTTTTCTGTTTCTTTCAAAGGAACAACATTTTCAAATTTTTTGTTGTTCCTCTTAAGGAACAACACTTTTTCACATGCATTTTTTTGTTGTTCCCTACACGACACAACACCTTTTTGTGCGTATTTTTGTTTTTTTGGTATGCATTTTCTTTGTTCTTCCCTACACAGAACACCACTTTCTTTTTGAGTGTTTTTGTTGTTCCTTCAAAGAAGCAACACTTTGAGATTATTTTTGAGAGCAACCCTTCCTTCCTCTTGTGGGATTATTCTTAGTTCATCTCAACCACATTTGATTGATTCCCTTTCATGGTATGACATACACTATTTTTATGAGGACAAGAATTATGGATTCTATTGAAGCAAGTTAATATCATTTACGTTATGATCTTTAACAGGACAGCTCCTTGATGATAGTTTATTTTCAAAAGGACACAATTATTTATATATTACTTTACTGCATTGTTTTCTATTGTACATGATACTGATTGATCATCTTAATACCATGCTGATTCCACCCTTCCTGGTTATAATCTTCTTTGTCTGTAATAAATGAGATTACGGGTATATTTTTTTCTACTGACATGTTCAACTTCTTCTGCCATCCCTGCTCTTAAGGAGTATTGAGCCTCCTTCTTTTTATCATAAAAATGTGTAATAACAAAAAAAAATTATTCGCAGATGGAGGATAGGGGGTCTCATTACGAGCCAACCTACCATGTTCATAAGGCTGTAACAAAGTGACATTTCCATTATGGCCACCACACTAGGGTGATGATCCATTGGGTAGCCAAATTATCCTTGGAACAGAAGGTCTCATCATGAGCCGACCTGATCACTTTTGCTATATCCCAGTGAATGGCAGTGTGGTTATCTAGTTACCACGCCAGCACACTGATCTCTTCTGTAGAACAGCACTGGAACTCTACATTCATAAATTGAGGATCCTGGCTCATATGGGTTAAAAAGAAACCCTGCCGAGGCTATGGATGCCTACTGGCAACAGAGGCTCTACTTATGGTATTGAAGTTATATCTTATCATCAATTATTACTATGATACCATTTTCTTATTTTTTTTCTTTTTATCAAAGAAGTTATTTCCTTAATTTTTTTTCCCTATTTTGAACCTTTATGCATGAGAAATTTTTTTATGATCAATCGCATCATTTTCAAATAGAATACTATTAGTAAAGCATCGTTTTGGCATATTGTTGTTCTTTTTCTTTTTTCGCATAACTTATCATCTATCCAAAGCGTTCTATCTCTTATTCATAACTATCTTTACACACTCTGCTCTCATTATAACCATAGCTCTCGTTGTCTTATCATTGATATGTGTACTCTCCTTCATTTACTGTTGTATTGTTCATTCCTGTGCCTTTCTGACAGCATAACACCTTTCATATGCTTTATGATCATGGTCTCCCTCTTCCAACTGGAGGGGGGCATTTATGCATTAAGGATAGCATGCGATATGATTATTTCACTCTGCCATAACTTATTGATTTGATGAAACATTAATATTGCATGTATACAAATGTTTTTCTGATTGAAATTTTTGCATGTATTTTATCTGTTGCTATTCAAAGCTCACACTATGGATTCAAGAACATTATATGCAAAATAGTGCTTTGCTTACAGGAGAACAACAAGTATGGGGCAGATCTCTATTCGCAGCATGACCACACTATTGCAACTAACAGCAAAGGCTTGAGCAACTTGCGAACGTGAAAAATTCTTCAGACATGATGTGCTTGCCTGGATTCCACCTTTTGCATCACTTCAACATCAACTCTGCCTACATCATCTTCAACAACTGCCATTCCAAATTTTTCTTTTTGGAGGTAAAACTTGAGGTAAAATAGCATAATTTTCAGATTTATTACGAATTTAGAAGAATTTAATGAAAATCCATTGAGCCTTATTTATCATCCTTTAGTCCACATCTTTACCACTTCCCATTTTTTTCAACAACATATCATCTTGGGCGAGTGCTTCTTTCATTCATTTCTTTCTTATAACTATGTCATTCATATTCTTTATCATCCATTACTATTCTTCTTCATTCTCAACACCTCCCTTATTCCATGTTTTACACAAAGCATATAATTCAACAGCTAGTAGCAACCGCCTCTATTTGTTTTCTAGCATTGCATAAGGGCATGCTAATTTTTCAGAGAGGGGGAGGAATTTCTATGCATGATGGATGTTTTCTATTTTCTTTCTCATTTAAGGCATACAATTTCAATGCAGAAATTGATTTCCATAATATTTTTAAAAATATGAACTCAATTCTTGTGATTTCCGGGAAACACAGAGGTATCATTAAAATACACAAACCCAGATAATTTCAAGTTAAATTGGTTCATAAAATTTCAGAAATCATGCACTCTCACCTACAACCATTTTGTTTATATCTCATGATCCGTGCATCAAAACGATCTGATTTTTGGATCATAGAGGCATTCTATTATAATTTACTTGCACATTTTCAACAAAAGCTGGTTGTAGTTTGGAAATGTTAATGAAGGTTGCTGTCACTAACTCATATTTTGTTTGCAACTCATTTTATGGCTATCATCAAGATGCTAAATTATATTCAATTAATTTGAGGAAGAATTCATTGTTCTATCCATTTTATGAGTTGAGATGAACAAATTTTATTGCTTGGTTAACACATGGGTTTTGTCTTTGGGTTGCATGAGGACATGCAACATATTCAGTTTTTGTTGCATGAGGATATGCAATATATTCGGTGTGGGGGTGTGTTGGGCTATGAATACGGCCACTTTGTAACACTTATTTCATCCATTTTTACTCTTCTCTATTATATCATTTGTTATAATTTATCATTTAAATCCATTTTATAAATGATTTATGCTCTTATGGATGAATATTATTTATCTTCCATTATTTCTAATAAATTGATGATTATAAATTATTTTATCAATGATAGTTTTAATACGTTGGTTATAACATTACTCACCATTTTTAGCCTCCAAGATAATTTCCAGATTGAAGATTTGATCATTAAAGGTGCGAACTGATAAATTCGCTAGAATAAGAAGTGACAGTTTTGCGGTTGAGATTCTGAGCAAATGAAGAAGAATTTGGAAAATCAGGAACATGGGTTTTGTCCAGAACGGACTCAATTAAATTTAGCAAAGAATGGTTTGCCCAAATTCGACTTGTACTGAGAGAAACACAGGGTTCTTTGAGAACAATTTTCTCAGATTTTCTGTTACGACCATCCTCCAAATCTCAGTTGCAAAGCCAAATTCGTCTTGCTCTTGTTGAGAGATGGATGGAAATATATCTTCTTGTTGATCAATTGGTTGGAAACAATCCAATTTTGTAATAAAATCTTGTTGTAATTATCTCTATTGTAACTGCTCTCTGCTCTCTCTCTATTTAAATGAAAACAGAGATCAGAGAGAAAGGGGGGAAAATGATGGATTCAAATGATGTAATTGAGGATGAATTAGAGATTCAAAATTGACGATGGCAGAGAGAATGGATAATGGCTAAGAAATGGAGAGATTTCTTGTTGTAATCCACTGTAACTTTCCTTTGATATTTTAATATAAATCTGGTTGCCATTCCATCTTTGATCCTGAAGTAACCCAACAGCATCTGTTGGCGGCTAAGGGCCCAGCCTCTGGTGGATTGTGCTGCTGCTGTATATTATCTCTTTGGTTTATGTGTGGTTTTCATTATCAACTTTATTTGGTAATCTGGTATGTTCTATTATTTTACATCATGGTTTTGCTATATCTGATTTATGTTCAATTGAGTAATATCGTTCTCTATGACAGGAATGCCGTATTGATTCATCTTGACTTGGTAACGCATTGTTGTTCTTTTAATCATTGATATAACATTGTTGGTCCTTACAGAATGAATTGTTTTTCAATTACAGTGTATCCGTATTGTAACACTCTTTAATTGGTATTACTGAATTCATCTTAGAGACTATATTTCCTTGCGATTGCTAAATCTATGAACGTTGTTGTTCCATTCCAAAATACAGTCGTATTCTTTATAACTAAGACTGATAATCGAATTACCAAGATCAGATTACTATTAAGGTGTGCCGTGTGTTAAGTCATTGCATATTTATATTTGACTTTCTAGCGTTGTTTCATATTCTATCATTAATCAATGATGTTCTATTTACATGTGTTGTCCGATTTATTCTTAGAGTAAAGATTGCTATTAATTTAGCTTTGTTGTTGTTCATTTCCATTAATTAGGGTTTGCTATTCAGATTCCTTTAATTGCAGTTTGTTGCCCATTTACCTTGTTGTTCATTTCTATTGATTAATTGCAAGAGTTTTCTTTCAAAGAGATTTCCTAGTTTACTTTCAATAAGAGTTTTAGTCCAATTTCGGTTTCCTTTTAATTGCTTTAGAGCAGGACTGTCAACTGTAGAGAACATTGGATTGCTTCCTCGTTCCCAGATTGATTGTCTTGTTCCGGTTTGATTTCAATTGCATCAATATCCAGAGGAATGAGTTATTTCTACTGTATCCTTGATTGATGGTTGTTTAAGTGAATGATTTAGTTTAGAACATTTCAGTTTCTTGTTGTTCCATTTCTTAGTTGTTGTTCCATTTATTAGTTGCTGTTCCATTTCATATTTGTTGTTCCATTTTCTGTTATTTGCGTTATTGATTGCTTTGATGTGCAGAATGATCTGAAACTATAGTGGGCATTGGCATTTGCTATCTAGTCCCCAGATTGATGATCTGTTCCTTGATTGCTTTTGGTTACATCAGTTTCCAAAGGGATGAGTTATTGTTACTGGACCCTTGACTGATACATTGCTTATTTTTCCGAATGAATGATTTAGGCTTCAAGGTATTTTGCTGTAGTTAGATTTCTTTCCAAGAATTCATTTAATTTTGTATTTTAAGAACTATACTGCAAAACATTACTCTTGAGTAAATAGCCGCCTCAGACTGAGTACACTCTTGAAATAAAAAGTCGTCCCTGGGTTGACAATTAATGTGAGGTAATTAGGAGTTAAAAAGACACCTTTTTATTGCTCCACAATGTATAAAGATCATTCTGGATTGAAGTACTTAATGAGAAAGCCTATGTTTAGGGGGGGGGGGATATGTAGATGGTTGTTGCTATTTCAAGAATATGATTTTGAAGTTATTGTGAAACCAAGAGGATTTGGAGGAAGGACTACCTGACGCACAACTCTTTGCAGTGTGCATTGCGAACAGTCACTTTGAAGATAATATACACTTCCTGATGATGGGAATGGCTCTAGAAGGATATACTAGCCAACAAAAGAAGGAATTGATGGTACGCACATCATAGTTTTCTGTCATTGTACGGCACTTGTATAAAATGGGATCAGATGAAATACTGCGACATTATGTGTCAGAATTTGAATGAAACAACATCCTCACTAAGGTTCATGGAGGAGTTGTGGGAGGACATTATGCAAGAAAAGAAACAACACAAAAGATTCTACACGCTAGGTTGTGGTGGCTGACACTGCATAAGGAATCAAAAGCATATTGTAGGGCATGCAATGCATGCCAAAGGACTGACAGAACATCGTGGAGGGATGAGCTACCGATGAATTTGCAGATATTGTTACAACCCTTCGAGAAGTGGGCGATTAACTTTGTGGGACCAATTTAGGCTCTAGGAAAGAAGACGGGTGCACGGTACATCATGAGCGCGATTGAATATTTAACCAGATGGGCAGAGGTGTAGCCTATGAAGGACTATACAAGCAGAACAATAGCAAAATTCATCTTTGAATACGTGCTGACAAGGTTTGGTTGTCCAAAAATTTTAATGAGCGATTGCAGTATGCATTTTCATAATGAAATGATCAGTGTGTTGACAGAGGAATTTCAGGTTTACCATCAAAAGAGCATGCCATATAACCCACAGGATAATGGTATGGTAGAAGCATTTAATAAGATACTAGAGAATGCCCTGACAAAGGTTTGCAATACACAAATAAATGAATGGGATGTGCATGTACCCGCGGTGCTATGGGCTTATGGAACAACTTGTAAGAAGCTGACAAGACAAATGCCTTTCAGGCTGGTTTATGGCGTCGAGGCTGTGATGCCAATGGAATACACTGTGTCTAGCCTACACATAGTGGCATTCATAGGAATGGTGGATCCCAGAGCCATGGAAGAAAGGTTCGCATAGTTGGCAGAACTGGAAGAAGATAGTTTTTTGGCTGGATTCCATCAGCGAGTTCAAAAGGAAAGTGAAAAGGCATGGCACAATCGGCACATCAAATTGCACACCTTCAAGATAAATTATTTAGTGTTATTATATGACAGCAAGTTTGATAGATTTCCAGGAAAATTTTGGATGCATTCGCTGGGGCCCTATGTCATCAAGGAGATTACCGATGGTGGAGCAGTTCAATTGGCGAAGTTGAATGGAGAGCCATTCCTAGGCAAGGTGAACACTAGGGATCCAGCTAGATGACTATATGGAGGAAGCACATACTTAGTGGCTGAGGAAACTGAAAGGAGGCACAGGACTATAAACTACACTACCTCGGTTATAGAGCTGCACGATTGGGGTACTGCGCAGAATGGAGGATTGTCACAGTGCCAGCAGAAGGGCGAGGGGACCTGTGCTATTAAATGAGAGACCACGCAGGGTAGTCGGAAAGTGACTGTTATGGTCATTTTTCATGAATTGATGGTGGGAAAAAGGATAAATGGAGCGGGGGGGAAAAATTAAGTTGGAATTTAAGAGCAAGATCTTTGAAAATATACCGCTACTCTAGCATTTATGAACAAATTTTGGAGGTAATGGTCAGATTCAAATTCAAAATTTCTTATAAATTACAAATGGCTGACTAATGAAAAACACTTGGCATTTTGAGAATTGAGGTGTTGAGCTATTGGGCATGCATGAAAATTGATTTATTTGAGGCTTTGGTAGCGACTTTAGTACTTGAGACATTGTTGAAGGAAACTCAGGAGCTTTAATTGGCAATACGTCTGCACCCATGGAAACTGCAAGTGTTGGAGAAGCGATTGAAGTTGAGGGAGCTTCCTCAGAGGTAGTGAGTCTAGAGGTACCTACAAAATTACCCAAATCACTGAGGTAACCCAGGCCGAGGCCTATGCCACCCAAAGAGGGTCCTAAGACAAAGAAGGATAAGAAGAAAGAAACATAGCCTGTGCATGAGTTGCCAAGGAAACATCAGAAGAAAGAAAAGCCTACTACATAGGAGAAGGACAAGATAGTAGACCTGGAACCTAACGAGGATATAGAGGACGTCGATGTGGGCATGGAAGACATTGACATGGGTGCAGAAGACATTGATGTTGAGGGGGCAGACCCCATTTACAAGCTGCCACCATATGTCCCTCCGCACCGAGGCAAGGCGAAGGTACGAAAGGACATCAATGAGAACAAAATAACGCTTTTCACCTCATTTCTTCCAGAAAAAATCACATTTGAAGGACCGCGCTTGGCACGCATTCCCATTTTGAAGCTGGAGTATTTGGATTTGGAAAATATAGAGTGCTTTCCCCACTTGGAGACTAATACATTCATGCACTGCCTCTTCTATAAATACTTTGGTGTGACCCCGCTGGAGCCAAGATAGTGGATAAAAGGGGTAGACAAGGTAGGACTGTTGAACCTACTATGGGTGTTGCATTACAACCGTGTAGCCATAACTTTGATAGTGATCAAGTAGCTATTATTCTTGGTGCACGATGGATCCCTATGTTTAAGAGACTCGATACCAATCACTGACATGCTGATCCACAGGATCACTTT
>APFE030598820.1:13328-29224 GCA_000404065.3 Pinus taeda
TTTACTTTCAACCCAAAATGATATACCAACATTGCCTTCAAGAAAAAAAAAATAGTGCCTATATCAACAAGTGCAGGTACTAACTTATTGTCGATTTCCATATTCACAAAGCATAACTTGTTCCTTCGGTTGTCTTGTTTCTTCCCCATGATATTTATCCTCTTAGCACAATATTTAAATGAATATGAACCACAAATACTAGAAATACCTCATAAGTTAGACATCTCCATCCAAGCTCCATTATTGAACTACTAAACTTCCATTGAGTTGTAGCTCTGATACCATCTATGAGGACCCTTAGGCTTGCTATGGTTACAAGGTTACTTGTAGGTACATTGTAATCCCTTGAGTGCATAGAACTAAAATGTTTGACAACTTCTTAGTGTAGCACAATGTTAATCCACCCAGACGATGCCTCACAATATATTAGCCATGTCAATCTCTATATTATACTAAAGCGTGGAATTTCATCAATATAAAGGAATAATAATATTGTGAATTCATTCCAATTAAGTTCATCCGTTAGAAAAACATGATAATTATATGCAAGACATTAAAAGAACATTGACAACATCATACATATGCACCATTTCATAAGGAATGACTATTCGACGTTCTAATTTTATTCAAAACCACAAATAAAAAAGATCAATGAATACAATGAATTGTTCATGCAAGATCACATAGTGAAAAATAGACTGAAACAACAATTTCCTTTTACTCCACCATATGAACCCCACTAAGGTCACTTGACATGCTATCATGGGTAACTACCACCCTATAGTCCATCTTGATTAAGTTTTTTAAGGCCAACATCGGTTTCCACTACTGTAGGCCCAAGCTCATTCATCTTATGTTCCTCACATCGTTTCGTATCACTCATACTCATCCATGTCCTCTTTGCATATGACTTGAGTATGTTTTGAGTTTCTCTCACCCAGCATGTGGTTCTTCCCATACGTATGAACCATGCACTAGTCATGTAGTTTTATTCTACTATAAACTTAGGTCGACTGTCACTTATTGGTTGGTAACCTTGATTCAAGATGACCTCACCCTTTTTCCCATGTGCTAGCACATCTACGCAATGTTTCTGCTCGACTCCACCATGTCATGCCACCTTACCCAGCAGACATTCCATCATTATATACAATCAATGACTCATTCTACCATTTGCTTGTTGCTCGTCCACCACACCACAAGGTGAATGTGACTAATCTTGTCCTCATTTTTTCAACAGACTCTTTTTTGTATCATCACAAATATTGTAATTCTTTCATCACATTTCTTGCTAGAGTTTTCTCACCCATAGCATCTTATTTCACCAAGGATTCTAGGGGTGTGCCTTGGCTTGTGGAGAGGCAGGAGCATGCTTTGGGTCCCTAGAGATTGACATACAGAATATATAGAGATAGTGTTTATATCCTTTCGGCATAGATCTATATTGGTTAGAATTGGTGTTTAGATACTCAAAACTTTAGTTATTAAGTATACTTCATTGTCCATTTCATAAAATTGCCATGAATATATAAGGTAATCCATATTCCATAACAATTACATATATATTAATCTATGATTGGTCATGATTTTTGAAAAACTTACAACTTATCATTATTATTCATTAAGGATTACCTAATGATTGTATGATCATTAATAAGACATTTATTACATATTACATAACTATTACTATATTAGATCCCTAGTTTTAATATATTGTAGGTATTACTAGTATTGCCTCCTTAATACTAATCATTATTATTCATTAAATATTTCCTAATGATGATATGAGTATTAATAAGACATTTACTACATATTACATAGGTATTGCTATATTACATCCTAGTTTTAATACATTGTAGGTATTACTAGTATTGCCTCCTTAATACTTCATCCTCAAAGCATGCAAAAGGAAAAACCCCTTCAATTAAATGAACCATCTACTTGTAGATTTCTTAATATATATTTTGATCTTGCTATGATTTACTTAATGCATAATGATGTTATTTGATATTATTTTATTTACTGGTACGACAACATCCTTCAACAAATGTATGACTTCACTTGAGTTAACAAAAGGTATTTCAACTTTCACTAAATCTACAGATGTTGTTTTATTGTTGGATTATTTTTGGAACTTACTTCCTAAAATCACTTTTACTAATAAGGCTTCATTGGCAATGAAACTATGAATTCTATATTTGATCTCTTCTGTTTACTTTAGTTTATCTCCATTTTCACTTTTTAAAGTTTTTCCTCGATATGATTTTATTGATAGCAACATTATGTTTTTCCATATTGATTATGTGGATGTGAGTGCATTTTTTTCATTGTTTTTTTTTTTTTCTTCAATTCATTTTTGTTAATATTAAATTGAATATTGATTATTTAAATTATTTTATGCAACTTTTTCTCTCAATACATCCTCACTATTGAATTCTTTCAGTGTTATATATATATATATATAATATATATATACCTATATTATATATATAGATATTTATATATATATATATATGCCTATATTCTTAATAGTGTACATACTTTGACTCTTATTATATATATGTATGTGTGTGTGAATGTTGATTCTCTACCTTCTTCCAAATTGGAAACAACCAAATGAATAAATATTGTACAACATATTCTTATGATGTATTCATCTTCTTTTTCCATATTCCCATGGTATTCACTTTTTTCCCATTTGTGTTATTTATGTTACAAATAATTTCATATTTTTTACTTCTACAAAACAAATTGAGGGTAGAGAGAACCTAATCGAAAAGCAATTTACCTGTATCAATGTGTTTAGGACATGTTTACATGATCTTGAAGATACACCAAACATGATCAAGTTGAATGTTTTTCTACTTGAATATATATTGTAACAGTTGCGATCAAAATTTCATGTAATAAGAGTGAATAAAGGAAAGCATAATAATCATGGTTGATGGCACACTTATTGCAAGCTGAATGTTGGGAAAAACATCCTACTAAATATTCATTTGGCTTATTATGGCTAACAAATTTGGCAAAGACAATGATAAAGGCTTTGGAAAGGCAAAATGACATTTTTGTCACATTTATTTATGAAAATAATGGGAGTTAGTGGAAAATGAAGGTGAAAGGTACTAGGTTGCATGTGGGGAAGAAAATGAAGGAAAATAATGGAAAACGAAGAGAATAGAGGCCTAATTGATAAAAACGCTTTTGAGGATAAGTTTGTAACCTTTTTGTTTGTTCATTTTTGGAGCTCTCTTATTACTCTCTCTCTTTCTCTCACTGTTGGACACTTAGAGTTTTCTTGGAGCACTTGGTATTGTATCAAGAAAGGAAAAAGAAGGCAAGAGGAAGGAAGGTGCGATCAAGGAAGAGAAGGATCAAGTAGCTACAACAATATTCTTTGTAGGTATTTATTTGCATGTGTATTTTTATTACTTGATTTGGCATGCATTTTATTGCATGTGGTTCTTTTGCTTCGATGGAATGGGCTTTTCTAGGTTTGATCGTGTTTTTAGTCTAGCCTTTCCATTTGCAGATAGTCATGGTGTGATGGGGTTCTGCTATTTTGGTTGAGATGGATTGACAAATGGATTCGAAGCTAAGTCAGGTGGATCTATGAATGATAGAGCACATGGCCTAGTGGTCGTTGAACTAGAATATGGATCACGGTAAAGCCACTGGCCTAGTAACTCCTGATCCAGACTGTGGGTTAAGGTAAAGACAGGATTGTATTACCTCGGTGGGCCTAGCAATCCTTATTGGTAAATGGGAGGATATATTGTAAATATAAGAAATGGGTTGCTCTCTGTTGGGCCTAGTAATCTCGAGATGGGGTTTACTGTAATTCTTGGAGAGTGGGTCTTGGTTTAGGGCCTAGTGATCCAATGTGGATTGTAGTAAAGCCTGTGAGACTAGGAGATAGGAAAATTCCTCATGGAGTAGGTGGAGATATCTGGTGGAATCCATGCTTGTTTGGCCTAGTGACCGGGTGGAGATCATAGTAAATCCTATTATTATATTCTTATTGTGTTGGCCTAGGGATCTAGTATGGATTACAATAAAACCTAGTTTCTATTGATGAGGGTGAGGTGATTTAGCTTCAGGATGCCCTGTTTGGTTCTTTTGGTTTGAGACCCACATTCATGCTTGGAATATGGCACAGGGGTAAATGGTTGAATAGAGATTTGGCTCAGCCATCTATGGCCGGGTGGAAAGTGGTAGTCCCATCTTATGTTTGGATTTTTCATCATTAATATAAAGTTATTTCTCCCTGTACTTCTATGAACATTATACTAGTTTATATGTGGATCATATGGTTGTGATTTCCTTAGTATTTCTATTACTATTATGTTGGTTATGTATATGTTTTATGAAAATGGCTATATATGGCTCACATCATTTTTTTACTATAAATTAATGAACAATGTATCTATGAGCTAATAAATGATAATGCAGCAAATGATATAAGGAAACAATGATTCATAGTGATTCCCAGATAATTTTGAGACCCCCATGCTTAAATAATTTTTTTACACCTATATATTACATATTTGTGATATGTTTGAAAAAATTCTTGTCATGGATAGCGGGGATTTGGTTAATAACTTCTTCAAGTATTTGCATTTCCATCATTGTTTCCCTATTATCTTTCTATTCTCAAGGTGTCATTCAATTTTGGGCAGTGACCTGGGCTTTGGGCTTGAAAACGTGGCTCAAATCTCAAGGATGCTAGAAAAACATTGGGAAAATAGTCCCTCGACACTGGCATGCATTGACATGAGAGCATCCAAAGCTTCGTGGACCCTATCAGGTCTATATCATGGGAGCGTCTGGGGGTCAAGTAGTCAAAAAGGTTAGTGGGACCCAGGGGATAGCCACTTGAGTGGTTGGGATGCTTCATGGGAGTTTTGTATCTGATGTGGAAGGCTTTTTTGTTGTGTTTCTGCCGATTCCACTTCCTTAAGGTCATAGAAGAGGTTGAACATAATCATAGTGGCCTCTCATCACATGTTCACCCCAGTTGGATGGTTACTTGGGTAGATGTGGGAGGAGGGTGTTACATATATAGTACAATATATGAATCAATTATAAGTAGCCCAAAGTATGTCAGAATATCTATTTTGATGTGACCAACAATAGCCAAAAATTCTGAGCAGTGAAAATACTTAATCTACAACACATAGTTTTATAAATCCACAAACCTTTGTTGTCAAGAATGAGAGAGGAAATTTTGCATAATTTACAATATTATCCATGGTTTCTCTTTCATTATTGTTATTAGCTTAACTCAATTCATAACAACCATGATTTATTCCTTCAACAACCTACGTCATGACAAAAACATGAAACTAAGAGAAGCGTCTTAAACAAAAAGACCTTTTCCTCTCCATAATAAGGACCATTACAATGTGAATCATGAAGAGTTGGTATATATTTAATGGAGAAAAAAAATAGAGTTAGCCATCAGAAGAAGGCCCCATAAAGAAAAGTAGTTGTATCTAAGCTTTAGTACATATGCTCTATGAGCGATAAAATAATATTGGGATATCACACAATCTCACAAATAACCTGATCTAGTTATCCATAGAAAATGATAGCAATTTCTTCATTCCAATTTCATGGACGAACTGCTAATGCATCGGAACCACTAAGATGTTGACTTGCGAAAAGCCTTAAAATGTCTATGGCTAACGTGAATTTTCTAAGGAATACAAAAGGACAAGGAATGACAACTTATTAAAGGTTTAATTGAGAAAAAAGAAAAAATTTGAGAAAAATATGCAACTATAACTGATGAAAATTCGAATAGAGAAGGTATCCTCAAGATAGAAATTCTAGAAGTCATAACATTGTGAAACAACACAATATTTAACTAAAAAGGGAAGATAGAGATCCCTTTATAAATTTCAATCTCATTTATTTCAAATTCATTAGAATATATACATTTGAAACCATAAAACTTGGCAAAATTGGACTAGGGCTCAAAATAATATCACTACTTCATTTAAAATAATATCACTACTTTGTTCAACAATTTACAACCTATAAATTTCCATACATTTTTAATAAAATACTATTTAAATATTTAGATCAAAATGTCTAGATAAAAATATAACTTCAATTATTTCTTTGGTATAACGGAAGCATCACTTACTAAGACCATGGTTAACTTCCTTAATCCTCAATAAGGAGGACAAACTTTGATTGTCATGTCATTGAGAATAATTTCATGAGGTACCATAGTATGTAGGGATATGATTAGTTGTGGTACCTATTGTAGGCAATCTAGGTTGATTAGACTGTGGAGGTTCAAATGTTGTATATTTGTTATTGTGAGGGTTATACTACATTTGTGGTGTGAAAAAAGGTGGGTACGGACTACACCATTGCAATCGTTGCGAAATGCAATGGGAATATTCTTGCAAAATATTCATATCGAAAAATGTTCGAACGATACTATTTTTCTTACGTTAGGGTTTCATCTTGGTCATGGATCCATAGCTCATGGTTCTATCAGCGTTCTTACAACGTAGTGACCTTCCCATTCTTGGTTCCATGGCTCCATGCTCATGGCCTCCGCTTCGTCCTTGGCTTGTTTGTCCCGTGTTGAATAGATTATGGTTTAAACTAGCATTTGCACCAGATGTTGCAAAGGAAACGTTGTAAGGCATAAATTGAAGAAAGCAAATAGAGGAAAAAAATACTTTGATAAAGAATAAAAATATATTAAACACTCAAATCAATGCCCCATTAACTAGAACCACTTAGTAGACATTCCATATGAAATGGGCATATGATCCAAGAACATTGCTGCATAAGAGAGCCAATTAGTGAGCTAACACAAGTATAAATGGTTTCATATACTAAAATCCACAGGTCTAACAAATCTTGTTTAGCCATTTAAGATATAGAAGCTATCTTGTTTAGCCATTTAAGATATAGAAGCTTCGAAACCTTTGTATATGAGCTATTGTCAAAGGACCGCCCTTGTCCTCAGAAGCATTACCACTAGTACCAAGCATTACCACTAAATTTCGAATTTTTTCAGGTTCGCCAAATTCCAAACCTAAAGGTTTCATCGAACCCTTGACTTAGCTCTCCACAACGTGGTGCAAGTTGCATAATTCAGTTTCACTCAATCGTTGAATTTCTATGTTTTTCACCCACAATGTATGATCTGCAAATCTCCCAATTCTCAGAGAACCAGAGAACAAAATTACCTTCAAATCAGAATTTTACCAGAAAATCAAATTCTCAAAGCATACATGTGTTTTTATTTTGTATAACAGAATCCTATAAATTCTGCATTTTTCGTAGTCAGCACAGTATGTTGTATACATGAGATAGATTTGGGCAACTGTATTGTCAAAGTTGACAGCTAGTCCACATTTTAAAGATTCAGGAAAAAAGGCAAAATATACTGCATCACAGTCTAACCCAGATCGAGATGAACATAAGCTCTATCAAAATATCATATACAATTAAGTCTCCCATTTACAATTATAAATCTATACAGCACATGGCCACCTTGAGCAAATGAATCATTCACCTAGGTCAAAAATAGGAAATTGCATTTTGTCATTTGCCAAGCAAAACAAAGACTACCTGGCCCCCTTGACCAAATAAACCGTCCAACTAGATCATAAGATGAGGAATTTGCATTCCTGTCATTTTAAGTAAAACACAAAATTGCATGTCTATGCGGGTCAAATGAGCTTCATTCCTAAAATACTATTAGCAAACCTAGTAAAACATTAAAATGGTCCCAAAATCCTACCATCAGCCAAGAAAGTGCAGCAACCACAACGAAATGCTTTGGGGTTAAAACGACCAAAAAGACATGAAGGCACTAGATACTCTTCAAATAAGAGAGAAACAAGTGAAAAAAACAAAAATGACACAAAGAGAGACAAAGAAAAGTAGGGAAACCTAACAGATATAGAGGAAAAGAAAAATAAGAGGAGGAATTGAGTATAACTGATGAAAAGTGAAATAACTGATGATAAAATTTCAGCAGATTTCAACAGTGAAAATTAGCAGAATTTAGAAGCACCAATCAGAAAATGTGAAGCACCACAGAAATTAAGTGACTAGCAAAACATCAAATTTCGAAGTTCACATGCTCTGTTTGAAATCCTCTATATAAGTTTTGCCTGTCAATTGACATTCCCAATCTGGTTAGGGCATTTCAAGAAAGTCCAAAGGGTGGATAGATGAGCAATTCAAAGCAAAACCAAAGAAAATTTGACCTTGCAGATGAGAGAAATTTTAAACCTATAAAATGGATGGTTAAAGCCTAAGCGACCACAACAATAACAAAAAAAAAAATCAAATGCAAATAAGATTCCATGTAAATGTAAGCATTGCAAATATTAAATTAAGAGGGGACAGAAAAGAATGAAGTTAAATGAGAATGCTAACAGAGAAGACTATAAAAAGGGTAAATGGGGAGGCTAACAACAAATCAAAATGTAGCGAAGAAAGACACCAGAAACGAGAAAGCTAGACAAAACATAAAAGAAAAACTAATCAATGATTTTACCAAAATGGCATTAATGCTCAACCAAAATTTAATGCAATTTGTAGCCCCACTAGCCTATTTTTTATCATATCCAATATCTAACATTGCCTGATTGTGCTGTGCTGCAACAGGGACAACATCTTTGCCTTAGAATCCCAAGCCTGAATCATAAATAAAGTAATCAGTTGTGTTTCTTTGTATCATGCAACAAAAATCAAACCAAATTAGGATTTAAGAGATCGAGGAACTTACACTCACCATTCATGTTGATGCCACAATCTCTGCCAGGTCTGGTTTTAGTTTTTTGTTTACCTCTGAAGTGCTTCCATCCAATGCCGAGGCAAACCTGAGATAAACAAACAATTTCCAATCATTTTTTCAATATTAAAGAAGAAATGCCCTCAGGTATGCATCCATATAAAATAAAGTTTCAATTAAAGCTTAATTTATGAAATGCACAAAGGCAAGAAACAGATGTGATCTTCATCATAACATACAAAGCAAACAAATAATATTGTTCAGACACAATCATTGAAATAGGAGTTTACCTTGCAGCCCTTGCCTTTTTCTTGTCATCTTCCAAGGAAGCAGATTTCACATCCACTCCAAATCTAGCCAAACGAGCTTTCTTCTTTGCTTCATCATCAGCAGATGAGCGCAAAGTAAGTCCAATAATTTGGGCATTGTCAGATTCCAATTATTCTGAAGTAAAACAAATGTGTATCATAATTTTGGATAAAAATATTAAGCAAATTAAACTGACAATAAATTAGACACACACAAGATAAGGAAAATAGAAGATAAGGAAAATAGCATCATAATCTCAGGAATATAGAGAGTAAATTCCTGAATTTTCAAAGAACAGACTTCTCAGCCCTCGCTTTCCTCTTTTCTTCTTCTGATATTTTTGTTTCTCCTAGACCAGGAGAGGTAGGCTTTGGAGTACCATTTACTAACTCACCAAATCTGTCAATAAAACATACCCAAAGGTAATTTCTGTCAATTAAGAGATGAAACATATTGACTTATATGATTGGGGACCATGTGCACTGACCATTCAATACAGAAATTACTTCCATAACAATTAATCACTTTAAATACTAGAGCAAAGTCCAATAGCACTACAACTGACACAGTCCATCAAACTTAAAAAACACATATTATGGCCAAACAGAGTTTAAAATAAAATACAGCATATATTTAATAGAGATACTGAACAATTAAGTTAAACAAACATAAACCTTAAAAAAGCTAGAATCCATATAACCTAAATCATACAACGAGATTTTTTGACAATTCCAAAGGGTGGCATTCCAGGTCTGCAGCAGCAATTAGTGCCCGAACAAATAGACATCATATATAGGGTCATTTTATATACATATATTATCCACTGCACTCCATGCCTTTGAGGACCAACCCTTCCAGCTAGCTGCAGTACTAGTACAAGTCTCGAGAATCATCTGTCTCACATGACATGTTGCCCTTTGACAGCAGAATCAATGTAAACAAGGTTTTTATTGTATGAAAAATGATACAGGAGCCTCATTGGTTCATGGGCAATCCTCAAAAACAAAAACAAAATTTGTTTCCAGTTGATTATGCTTGGGAGGATAAGAAGAACCTACATCAATTGCCGAATCTGATGCGCTGGATTCTGAGTGGTCATATCTCTCAGAGGCATCTGCAGTTTCCATGTCTCCTGTTGTTTTGTATCTTAGGAGAAAATCTGGCATCCATAACAAAAAGAGTACTTCAAATTCAAATAGACAGGCAATTAAATTAATCCATCAACCATATGCTACAGAAAATATTTCCTGGAAATCAAAAAATGCCCTACTCACAAAATCATCTTAGGATGAACAAAAGATCAAAACAATTGGGAGGGAAGGACAATGAGAAAAACATTACCTTTGTTTTTTAAAAGAATTGACAGATAGAAGTGTCGGAAATCGATTGTTCTGACTGGATGTATCATAGTTACAAAACCTACAAATCACCGCAGATGTTTTCAGCATAGGAATGGAGTTGCACCATTGGCTAGTAAAAAAAAAAAATCACGTCCGGGAATTAGGCGATCCTAGAAACAAAGATATTCTGGTAGAACTAGATATCTATAGAATAATTTGAAAATGGCTGACAGATACCTTTCAAGCATTAGTCTTTTTTGCATGCCTTATCATTTCTTGCCACAACTCAGTTGCTATTTTCACATTGCCTCTCTTTTCGAGGCCAATAGCTAAATGTTTATATATTGAATCCTGGGGATTCAAATACTTTGTCTTCATCTCACGGAAGTATTGCAAAGCCTTAAATACCCGTCCTGCCCTTGTAAGCCCAAAGATAAGGGCAATGTATGTCGGAACATCAGGCTGAGAACCTTGTAATTGCATCTCTTCAAAAATCCAAATTGTTGCGTCAAACTTTTCAGTTTTACAGAGACCATCGATAAGACTGCAATAAGTGAAAGCATCAGGCCTGAGACCCCGATGGCTAATCTCTTCTAGAATATCATCAACTTTCTCAAACTGACCAGTTAAACTTAAGCCTCTGATGATAGTATTATAAATTATGAGTGAGAGTTTGTGCCCTCTCCTGTTCATTGTTTGTAAAATGTCTAAGGCTTTAGAGATGTTCCTTGAACCCATCAATCCCTGAATTAGAATACCATATGACATTACAGATTTTGAACGGGTATTCTCAAGTTTTTGAAAAATATCCCATGCTTTGTTTATTTGACAAGTCATACACGTGACTTTCAGCAATCTATTCATTTGGCCAGTGTCCAAGATGAAATTTGTCGTTTCCATCTCCTTATACAATTCTTATGGTTTATCCACAAGAGAAAATTCACAAAGGCCATTAAGAAGAGTCTTGTAATTGCCATGATCTAGACTATGACCTTTCATTTGCATGTCTTTATAAACCTCCCAAGCTTTCTCAGCATGCCCTAGAGTACTTAGTGCTTTGACGAGATTTACATGGGTACTCAAGCTACCTTTATGACCCCATCTCAAATACAACGCGTAAGCATCTTCCACACACGAAGCTTTGGCAAGTTCTACAACTAAAAACTCGTAAGACCTGCCATCCAAAACCAAGCCCTTATCTTCCATCTCTTCAAGCACTTTCCTTGCATTATCTACGCTTTTGGAATGCAAAAGGGCAACCAAGAAATTGGAATAAACCTGAATACCGGCCAGATTGGTTCTTTTTGCTTCACCGTAGAGCCTTTCTGCTTCAAAAATTTCACCTGACTTGCTCAAAGCACTGATCAGCATTGCACAAATGCCTTCATCAACAACCCAACCACCATCACGCATTTCTCTGAAAACCATAACAACCTCCATAACCTTGTCAAAATTTATAAATTTCACTATACTAAACAGATAGGCATCATACATCTCAGCAGTGAATGATTTCGTTCTCTTGATCATCTCAACATGGCCGCGTGCAAATACTTCCTCGAACACATTGCTATCCTTCCTCAAATTCCACATCTCCTCACCCTTGCCAGCTTTAAATAGTGCGTTCCATAAGGTGCTCGAAAGGGGTGCACTTGGCACAATACCATTTTGGTGCATTTCCCTATATAAACTATATGCTTTGTCTACTTGAGTAATCTTCAAGTAGCCATGTATCAACATACTATATGTGACATCATTACCATAAAATCACTGCAGTTTCATTTCTATGAATAACTTCATGGCATTCTCCATCAAACCTACTATGGATCACCCACCTATCAAAATCGTATAGGTCACCATATTAGGTTCAAAGCCATCGTTCCTCAAATCATGGAAAATATTGTCAGCATATGCCTGCCTATTAGACTTGCAGAGAGAAGTGGCAAGAGCATTAAATGCATAGATATCAACCTTCAATCCAAGATCTCTCATGCTATAAAAGGCTTTCAATGAAATATCTAGATTGCCAGCCTTCAAGGAGCCTCGTATGAGTGAAGAGAAAGTAGAGGTTGTGGGTATAAATCCTGCCTGCTGCATTTGCTCGTGAAGAACCAACGCCTACTTCCAATCACATTTTCTACAAACACCCGTGATGAGTATCTCAAATGCAGAGGAATCTGGATGAAATGTGGGGTGATGATACAGGTCCAGAGCCTCCTGCACTTTCATTGACATACAGTAATTTTGTAACAGAGGGTTGAACGACCCACGTGGCATTTTCCAACCATGTACCTTCATGTGTTCCATTAGTTCATTCAGTCCCCCTTCTATGCTTTCCAGAATGGGGATTATCTGTTTGCATTTGTTTAAGTTTTTATTGTGCTTCTTTGCAAACTTACAAAGGTCAATGTTGTCGAGCTTAAAGAGATTAACGGGTTCAATATTCTTTGAATCATTTGAAAAGAAAGAAAATGCTTGCATAATCGGAGCTTTGTTCCTTTTGAGAACAGAAGGATTAGAATGTATCGATCTTGCCAGCAGCATATTGCGTCTCCGGCGTGGAATGCCCGACCATTAATACTTCAAGCCTTTACCTTTATCAAAACATCCATCATCCATAGCGTTAGTGCAACATTGACTTTCTCGTTAAGTGATTTTCCTGTCACTGAAGATTACCAGCGTCGGTGTGGGTGGGTAAGCGAGTTCAAATACATCGCTTGTGGAGAATTGCTAATTATTTGCGAGGAGAAATATCACGAGCCGATGGCGAACATGTTTTATTCACATTAGGAAGAAGTTCAGAAGCCTATGGATTTAATAAAGGGGATTATAAGCGTAAATTTCAGTGATATGTCAAAATATTTTAACTTTTTTGAATGATACAATGCCAAAATCTTTACCATTGATACACTGTTAACTTTAGTAAAACATACTCTTAACTATTATAACCGATAATCAACTTACAAACATTCCCAAAAACAAAAACAAAACCTATAATAATGTAATTATCGCGTGAATCCAATACATTGCCTTTGCTTTTCAAATCAGCAATGCAAATGTCTTGTAAAGGATCTGCATCGCTTGCACGCACAATAATAATACTATTTGCAGCGTATGATAAGATCACTATTACTGCAACTGCTAACACCGAAAATGATTCCATGCCTGTAATACACTATTTTTCCTTTCTTCGATTCCAAAATAATAGAGATGAACTGAATTTGAATTTGATCAAGAATGAAGAGCGTTCCAACCTTTTTATAGCATGCCTAAATGGTTTTATTTTTTATAATTTAAAAATTGAAGTCCAGGAACTATAAAGATACTCACCCAGTGTTGTATGTCGATCCACCACACAGTACGAACACCTTCCACCACATATGAGTGTGTCAGAGTTGTGGTTGGTTAGAGTCGAAATGAAACGCCCAAACCGTTTGGGCAACCCCTTTGAATCAACGGCTGAAATTGTTGCAATCGTCTAACATATAATCGTGTGGCTTACAAGATGACAGGTAGGCAGAGAGGGGAGTTGATTTCAGATGGAAACGCCTTAGGGCGTAATTAATGATAATGAAGTGTTAAATTGGAGATTAAAATCCCATAATTTACCTATGGTAGTTGTAGAATCCTCACAAAATCCACTCCTCTAATTATTAAAATAAAATATGAAATTATTATTTTTTTAATAATATGTTGAAGCTTAATTTTTTTAATCATTATTTTGCTAGCGAAGAAAAAAAAAGTGTTAATGAATTCTAGAAAATTAATGAATGTCGAAAGTTTCGATTTTTTATCCGTGCATGATCCATTTCACCCACGTGTTCCTCTCAATAAGCGTCTGCAACAACACCGACCCACTAAATCTTTCCTTCCGTTTTCAATCCAAACTCTATTTTCTATCATTGCCCACGTCGAATCACTTCCACAAGAAGACAAACACTGAGAGAGAAAGCTGATTCCAGTACACCCACTACTCTGCTAGCTGAGCTCAGAACTCTAATATGCACCCACCCACCCATCTCAACGTACAGATTTTGCAGTTAGAGATGAACAGATGGAAGATTTTTCGACTGAAATGACTTTGCCAGTTGTAAATACAATTGCAAGGCTGTGGTCTATTTCTTAAACCAACAAACCTGTCACTCTCAGTATCACCTTTACCAGAATCAAATTTTACCATGTTTGCAACAACTCTTTGTTTCTGACCAATTCTCAACAAAAATCTACCCCCTGGAGAAACAAAAATCATGAAGGAATGAACAAATACCAGTAACAGGATCAAATAGTGTTAAATGTGTCAAGCTAATCTAAGTGGACTAAACAATTTCTTCCATTTCAAAGCTGACAGATAGCCTGTTAAACAGGTGTAAACAAACATAAAGGATACCATCTTGTAATCAAGTCCAAATAAAAAATGAAGATCCTCCATCAAGAATCCCACACAGATATATACATAGAAGTTGCAACTATCACATTTTGTTGCTCTTTTTACCTCCATGAAGTTACAGGAAGTGACAAAATTTTGGTGGAACATGAAGTTACAGGAGTATTACCCATAGAGGTAGACACATGAGTGTTTTCATTTTGTTAAAGTGAAAAGATGCATAAGCACAACTAAGGAAGAAAGAAGAAGACTGATAGTAGTTAATGTATGAAATGCACTTCTGATCAGCAACAATCTGCTCTTGTTACTTGATATTGGCCTTACAACTGAACAGGTCTATCAATAACCACTTTAGGAGTTGAATTTCACTTGCAACTTACAAGGATCTGCATCCAGCAACATTTGCACAACTTCTCTCATGGAAGGCCGCAAAGTTGGCAGTTTATGTGTGCAAGACACTGCAATTTTCAAGACCTTGATCATTTGATCCTTAAATGACTTGGAAATTTTTGAGTCGAGAATAGCAATTAAATCTTCACTCTTAAGGATTTTGCTTGAAGTCCAAGAAACAATATTCTTGTTCTCCCCAAATTCTGTTTCAATGGGCCCCCTGCCAGTTATGAGCTATAGCAGAACCACACCAAAACTGTAAACATCGCTCTTTTCGGTAACCTTCAAGGAGTATGCATATTCTGAAAAGTATATAAACATGGCACCATTCAGGTTTCATACGTTTGCAGAAGATGTAAAAACAATGCATGCTAATGAATTTAGAGATCAAGGACTGCAAAACCTAAAAACACACCAGTGGAGGGCAAAAAGTTATGTGTATAAACATCGGAGAGAAAATGGAATACATGTGCAGAAAAAATAGTAAAGAAACTTACCAGGAGTGTTGTAACTGTGAGTGCTTGCAGAAACAGTGGTTGAATCCCCTCCTCTGTTGCAAGCTTGAAGAACTTTTGCGACACCAAAATCAGCAATCTTGGCCTCATAAAATTGATCCTGCAAGATATTGGTAGACTTGACATCTCCGTGAATAATTGCAGAGGAGCAATCATGATGAAGATAAGCCAATCCATGAGCTGCC
>APFE030598822.1:0-18084 GCA_000404065.3 Pinus taeda
CCCTCGAAGAGGCAAGTGAAAATTACTCTCTGAATAATAAAATCATTGCTATTCTGTGTTCTAGGTATCTTTTCTTCGCATATTCTGTGTTCTGGGTCTCTTTTCTTCGCATATTCTGTATTTGGGTATCATTTGCAGGTTAAGAGCTTAACATAAAGTAATCTTTGAAAATAAGACATGTACTATCTGTGACAAGAATAAGGGAAATAGGGTGATCACTGTTGTGCCTATGACAAGAAATAGGATGTTTCCCTTGAGGTTTGATGAACATAATAGCAATCTTGCTTATATGGCTTATGAGGATTCAAGTTGGTTATGGCATCTCAGGTATGGGCATTTAAATTTTCAGAGTTTGAATTTTCTAGCCTCACATGCATTAGTTTCTTGTTTGCCCAAGGTAGAAGAGCATAAGGAGGTTTTTGAAGGATGTGCTAAAGGAAAGCATGCAAGGGAAAGGTTTCAAAAGGGTAGTGCATGGAGAGCTCATCACCCACTTCACCTTGTTCATTCAGACATATGTGGTCCTATGCAGACTAAGAGTTTGGATAAGTCATCATATTTCATCACTTTTATTGATGATTACTCATGAAATTGTTGGGTATAGCTTTTGAAGGCCAAAAGTGAAGCCCTAGATACATTCAAGAAGTTCAAAGCCCTTGTAGAAAATGAGAGAGGGTGCAAAATCAAATGTTTGCAGACTAACCGTAGAGGAGAATTCTGCTCAAAAGATTTCCAGAGTTATTGTGATATGAATGGCATCAGGAGGCAACATACTACAACATACACACCTCAGCAAAATGGCATAGCTGAAAGAAAAAATCGTACTGTGGTTGAAATGGCAAGATGCATGCTACAAACTAAGGGATTGAGCAACTCTTATTGGGAAGATGCAATTGCAACAACAGTATACATCATCAACAATAGCCCCACCAGTGCACTGGAAAATATGACTCCTTATGAAGCTTGGTATCGAAAAAAGCCTAATGTTAATCATTTCAAAGTTTTAGATTGTTTGGCTTATGGGCATGTACCTCACCAAAATAGAAAAAAGTTAGATGCAAAGAGTGAATTATGCATTTTTATTGGGTATAGTGAGACAAGCAAGGCTTATAAATTGTATAATCCTCTAACTAACAAGCTTATTATCTCAAGAGATGTAATTTTTATGAAGGGGGAGTTTATGGTCATCAAAAAGGCCATGTTGAGAAGACAAAATCTGTTTTGAACGATGATATAATTGTTGATAATGATCATGAGAAGCCAACTAATGTTTCTGTAACTAGTGGCTTAACTCCACCAAGTAGCCCTTCATCAATTTCTTCAACATCAAGTTCAAGTCCATCTTCTTCTCCAAGTTCTACAAGGAAGGTAAGAAGATTGAGTGATATTTATGAGAGAAGTGCAAATCAAGCACATGAAGAAAGCCCAATAGGTGAGATAGTCAATTTTGCTTTATTAGCCAAGGCTGAATTTGAACCATCATGTTTTGAAGATGCATGTACTAATGATGTTTGGATGCAAGCCATCCAAGAAGAGATGGATTCCATTCAAAGGAATGACACTTGGAAGCTGACAGAGCTTCCACATGACAAGAAAAAGATTGGCACCAAATGGGTCTATAAGACTAAATTTAACAGTGATGGGAGTGTTGATAGACACAAAGCAAGATTAGTTTCTAAATGATTCACACAGAAGTATGGAATTGATTATGAAGAGACATTTGCACCAATAGCAAGACAGGAGACCATTAGAATGTTGATTTCATTAGCAGCTCATAAACAATGGAGCATACATCATATGGATGTGAAAAGTGCCTTCTTGAATGGGTACTTAGAAGAGGAGGTATATGTGGAGCAGCCACAAGGTTTTGAAGTGGAAGGAAAGGAGAATAATGTCTACAAGTTGAAGAAGGCTTTGTATGGCCTTAAGCAAGCACCAAGAGCATGGTATGCAAGGACTGATGGATACTTTCACGAAAATGGCTTCCAGAGAAGTAAGAATGATCCTACCCTTTACTACAAACAAGAGGGTATTGATATTTTAATCACAAGTTTGTATGTTGATGATCTATTGTATATGGGTAGTAGTTTTAAGATGAATGATAAATTCAAAGCTGCTATGATGAATGAATTTGAGATGAAAGATCTAGGCATCATGAAATATTTTCTAGGAATGGAGGCTTATCAAAGTAATAATGAGATTTTCATTTGTGAGACAAAGTATGCACAGGATATGCTAAATAAATTTGATATGCTTGATTGTCATCCATCCCCTACTCCAAGTGCTCATGGAGAGGTGTTATGTAGAGATGATGGTGCTAATTTAGTTGATGAGAAAACTTACAGAAGTATTGTGGGGAGCTTGATATTTCTAACCCACACAAGGCCTGATATTACACATTTAGTTTCACTTGTTTCAAGATATATGACAAATCCATCTGAAATACATATGAAGGCAGCCAAGAGGATTTTAAGGTATGTGAAAGGCATTCTAAATTTTGGTATTCATTACTAATCTTCTGAAAAGTTCAATCTTGTTGGATTTAGTGATTCAGATTGGGGAGGTAGTCTTGATGACCGTAAGTCCACATCTGGAAATTGTTTCTCTTTTGGTTCTGGTTTGATTACATGGAACTCAAAAAAACAAAGCGTTGTTGCCCTCTCATCTACAGAAGCAGAGTATGTTGCAGTTACCTCAGCAGGTACACAAGCTCTATGGCTCAGAAAAATTTTGGAAGAAATTGGAGAAAAACAAGTTCAGCCTACAGTGATTTATTGTGATAATGTAAGTGCCATCAAGTTAGCAAAGAATCCAGTTCATCACAGTGGGACAAAACATTTTGACATGAAATATCACTTCATTAGAGATTTGGTGCAGAAGAAGGATATTGAATTAAAGCATATAAATACTCAGCATCAACTAGCAGATATCTTCACCAAAGCAGTGGCAAAAGATCAGTTTTTGGCAATACGAGATAAGATAGTAAATCCTCATTAATCATTAAGGGGGAGCGTTGGGAATAATGCTTAATTAGTTATGTAAAATTTTGACAAAGTAGCCCGCAGATTTTGTGTTCACTGCAAAATTAAAGCAGCAGATTGTTAGGGTGGTCACTGCTGGAAAGTGATGTAAATTAGCTATAATGTCAGTAGATTTATTCTAGAGTTGATTTTAGTAATATTTTTACTATATAAGAATGTAGTTAATAGTTGAATGAATATATGAGATTTGCAGCATTTTTTAGCTCACACAGTCACTGTGTTTTTTAATTGTTTAATTTTTTTTATATGTATTTTTCTTCATAGTACTGTTGGCTTCTCAATTCGGTTGAAATAATTCATTTCATATTCTACAAGCTGTTGTATATGATTCCACTGATCCACTTTGATTTTGATGGCTTTTGGAAGCCCTTTTCCTAGATCCACCTCTACACAGATTCTGGCACATGCGTGCATGTTTTCCTTTGGCTCACACCTATCCATGTATTTCTCAACTACATTTCCTATGGCTTTAACTGAATCGTCTCCCCAATAGTGGAGGAGAGATGTGACAATCTGACCCGAATGGGAACGACATTAGCTATATCCCTTTCTGGGTCGAAATCTGGCATCCATATGTTTAGATACAAACCCCTTGTATCCATAAAGTACGGGCCGTTCCTAAATATTAGATCTTGATCCTCCTTGGTTTCAAAGTGGAAGGTGTAGTTTCCTCTTCCACAGAACCTGATTGATATTTTTCCTTTTATTGTTGCAGACCAGTTCCTTTCTACCCATTTTTGTATCGTTTTGGCCTATGGCCATAACTGTGTAAACTGCCCAACTAATCCATGTTTCACCACGAAGAGTCCTACTTTACGAGGAATAGCTCGAGGGAGTGATATTTCGAGGATGTCTTCCAATCTTTTAACAAACTTGGTGGTTGATGATGGTCTAATCTTTGTCAGACCCATTGCAGAAATGAGAGAGGTGAAAGCTTTTGTTGTTCCTTCATTTTCTCGCTGGTTATATGAGGGAGGCTCTTCGTCCTCTCATGATTCCATGTTCATCGATCCTCAGCAATGGGAGGCCACTGAGGGCAGCTGCTAAGTTTAGGTCTACTCTGAGGTGTTGCATGAGGCTCCGACTCACTTTGTCAAGTTATTAATTCACTTTGTAAAAATACATATGAATTGTATAAAAAATAAACTTAAACTTTATATATAAACACAAAGAATAATTCACTCCATAAAAATACCTAAGTATACTATAATATATTTATAAAACCTAAAATTTATGTACAAAAACTAAGTATAATCCTTGGAGGTGTTGATTTAGACATGTTTAACAACATTTGTAAATTTGTTGATTGCACTATGGTTCAATAAATATTATTTTAGAGTTTTCCTATGTAAGTAACTAAGAACCTCACCATCCAACCCATACTAAAGAGTACAAACTTGAAGCATAATCTTTAGAAGCTTTGATTGAGACATGTTTAACAATATTTATAAACTTGTTGATTGCATTGTGATTCAATAATAGGTGAGTTAGGGTTTTCTTTTCTAAGTAATCAAGCACCTTACCCTCCAACCTTTATGCAAGAGCAAGATATTATTTAGGGTTTAAGGACATTCTACATAAAGACTCATTACTCCATATAAGCTCAACATGTCCCTTATAAGAATTGGACCTAGATAGACATGATTCCAATCATTCCTCCCAACCACCCAAAATAATTCCAAGTGACATACTTACTAAAGTTTGCCACAACTTATTCACTCAATGCCACAAATTATACAGAAAACCACTTGACTTTTTTTATTAAAAAAAATTGAACACCTCAAAAAAATGTTTTAACCATGCATATCTAAAATGTATACAACTCTCTTATTTAAATGGATAAAATTGGCAAAGAAAATTTATTTTATTTAGTTAATATAATTTAATAGAATAAAAGTTATTTTCCTAAATAAAAAAACCCATGAAACAATTTAAACTAAAATTATTTTGATAATCTAATTCATCATTATTTTATCAACTTAAAGTAATTAAAATAAATATAAATTCATAAAATAAAATTTCATATTAATATATTGAATAAATATTAATTTTAAAAAACTTTGAACTAAATAAAGTTTTTTTTTTGTATATTTTACTATTGATTAATGTTGTAGCCTATTTGTTTTATTTTTGGAGGTTTTATGCCAACTCTAATTTTCCTAGAATCAGTGATCCCTTGGAATCACAAATTTGAGTTGTAAATTCTCCACACAATTTCTCAAGGCCCTAAATCCATATATACAATCAAAACCACCCATTTTAATAACAAAAATGAAGTTTTGGGAAAAAAAATATTTCACTAGTTTCAACCAAAAACTATTAAATTCTGTTTTAGACAAAGCATTTATTTATTTTATTTTTAAAATAAGTTTATTTCAATTCATTAACATAGTCATAGTGAAAATTTCAAATTTGATAAACTTAAAAAGTCCCAATAAATTCATTTGTAGAGGTGACCAAGAAGGATTTGATTACTGAGATGATCTTAATACCATGGTGCTATAAGTGAGATGGTTCAAATAACATGAGAGGTATTACAAGTGAGATGGTTCCAATAACTTGACAACTCAGATAAAGTTCAGATTTTATTACTAAGGTCATGTTTATTGCATAACAACTCACATTTGATAAGTGATTGGTGTTTATTGCATAACAACTCACATTTGATAAGTGATTGGTTCATATAATACGAAAGTGATAGAAGAGTTGGTCATAGTAAAATAATATTTAATTTAATTAGTTAAATGGTGGCAATAACAAACAAATTAACATCTGATGATGGTCACACATAATTACCAGCTAAGCCATTAAAGTCCATCAACAAGTTGATCAATCCCAACGTCACATAATTTATTTGTACATTTAATATTGCCACATCTCCATTGGTTGTGGTAGGTGAAATGAGGTTTTAGGGTGTACGTAAATAAGTAGATTTGGATTTCCTATTGCTAGAAACTCTAGAATTTATTTAAGTTAGAGATTCTCACAATACTTGGGAATTTGAGAATGAAGAGAAGGGTCAAGGAATGATCTTTCCTAATCTTAAAATTCCAAAATACTTGGGAATTTGAGAATGAAGAGAAGGGTCAACAACTTCACATTTAACTAGTAGGGTGGTGCCAAGAACATGACATTCAAGTGGGTGTTATGGTCAAAGACTATCACTACGAGACTCTATTGGGATGAGGGTTTAATTACAATACATCCATAACAACTACAGATCTAGGTGGAGCTTTATTGTTCTTATATACACTTTACTCAGTTGAGAAAGAAGGTTCTAGTTTCAAATCTCACAGCCATAACAACTAGAGATCTAAGTGGAGCTTTATTGTTCTTATATACACTTTTACTCAGTTGAGAAAGAAGGTTCCAGTTTCAAATCTCATAGGGAAATGGCTGGTGAATCCACAACCACAAGTTGGACGTGGAAACAAAATAAGGATTTTGAAATGGCTTTGGCCATTTATGATCAAGACAGTCCAGATCGCTGGGAGAAGGTAGCTGCTATGGTGGAGAATAAAACTCCTAGTGAGGTAAAATCTCACTACGATATTCTCCTGCAAGATCTTGAACTAATTGAGGCAGACCTAGTGCCTACTCCAAATTATAAATCACCTGCAGAAGGAGGTTCAGGACCAGGAGCTAACCAGAAAAAGGAAACTGCTAAGTCCAAAGAGGCATGATCTCTTTTTGTAAGTATTTTTATGCTGTAATTCTTTACTTATTTGAAGATAAGAGATCTCTAAGAAATTGTAGAAATAATTGAGTCAATAGCGTCACAAATGTTATTTTTCTTTCATAAGCACCCATAAAGAAAATTTAGATATTGATTTTCCTTTTTTTTTCACAATAAGAAAAAAACCAATGAGGTATCATTAAAATAAAAGTTATTTACACATCCATGCTAGATGGTTTATTTACATATGCATGATAGATGGTTTATGTAGCCCCATCAAAGAAAACGAACAAGGTATGCAAACCACCATAGATCCAAGCTCTATATTCCTCCAGGATAACTACCTTGTATTAGGCCCAATTTCCTTATAATAAGTAACTATCTTTAAACATGTGTTTCTAATGTCTACCCAGATTCTTTAAAAAATGGGAGCATTTTAGCATTTCCATTTTCCCCATAGTATATAAAAAGGGAGAGCAGGATATAGCTTGTAGTTTTGAAAACCATTATTGTAGAAAGACCCCAGTAGAACTCTTTTCTCAATCAACAGAAATTTGAAGCATATCCAATTGGCTAGACCAAACTAATACTAATATGAACAAAGGGATAGGATGGGAAAAGATGCACCACATCTTCTAGATTTGATCTGAGTGACCTATGGCACCTCTTTTAATTAGATTATTCCATTATAAGATTATTTCACCCCAAACTGTTGAAAAATCAAGGCCTAACACCTAATTTATCTTCTTGATAATTACTTGTGAATATTATATGTCTTCTTATTGCCTTGTCTAGAGACATCAGCATTCTGAAGACTTTCCTCACTTATATTTTACATATTTATTAGCATTTTCTAAACCTTCTTTGCATAGCACATGGATTATCAAATTTGATAAGGAGTACCATTGGGGTGAGGCACAGGTGTCCTCTCTCACCCAAGATTTTCACCATATACATAGATGAGTTCTAATAATTTATGTAGGAGTGTATATAGCTTAAGGATGGCTATCTCCTTCACCATGTATTCATCTCCATCCTATTCTTCACACATGATGTGTTTCCCCTAGCCTCCCATTTGAAGGGTTTCTAGAGATAGCTAGATTCCTTATCTAGGTTTGGGATCTTTGAAAGTGAAGGGTAAACTTTTGTAAAACCAAGGTTATGATCTTCAATGGATTGAAGTGTTTCTTAAACCAAGGTTATGATTTTCAATGGATTGAAGTGTTTCTTATGTCTTCTTCATGAAAAAAACTATACAAATGTTCAATTTAAAAAAAAAAATAGAGATCACAAAAAGATAAAAAAACACCAAGATTAGTCTAGTAGCCAATGCAAAACCTAAAACTGAAAATGAAGCAATCCAGAGTGATATTCAATACCAAGACAATCTTCCTATAGCTTTAATCAATACAAAATATCATAGTGTAATCAATCCGGAAAGACACTCTGTTATCTTTGGGGAACATCAGCATCAGCAGTTGCCTCTTTAATCCTTGGATTCATTACATTTAAGAGAAGTGCTCTGAGAAAGCCTGATATGGTGTGCAAGGGATTCGACCCCGTAGCCAACCGAGACGCTCCTGTTTCCCTGGAAATCGAGTAGGAGCTTGACTCTATGAGGAAAAATGTAAGGAGCGAGAGGTTGTAAGCTTGATGCTCACAACAACCTTGCAGTTCTTCGAAGATTTTTCCCAATTGGAGGGAATCGAAACTAGGACCATTAGGGGAAGAGTTCGTCTAGTGAGGCTCTCGGATATGCGTGAGCTAGAAAAAACAGTGAGCTTGGAAGTTGAATTCTTCTGACATCATTGATATTGAATGAGATCACAGTTTCAAGTTTTATAAACACAAATTTCAAAAAGGTTACTTAAGCTTTCAAACTAAAACAAAATTCATTTCCATGTACAGAAAGAGTTTTGCCCTATGTTTTTAATTTAGTTTTTCAAAAATTTATTTCCATTTTTACCTTAAACCCCTTTTCAACATCTCTTTAGGAATATATTAATACGATAACAATCATATTGTATTAAAAAAAAACTTTAGGAAAAACTTGTTGAGTATTTAGGAAAAACTTGAGATAAAAATGGTTAACTGTAAGGGTTTGGAACCACCTAGTATAAACTCAACCATATAGGAATTAATTTTCTCTTCATTGTTTTTTTTTTTTTTTTCTCAATATGACTACAAAAAATTACAGCAAGGCAGTGGCCTTGAGAGTTCAGCTTGTTGATGGCATTTTAGAAAAAACACATAAAATCAGTACAGTTCTCCCACACATTACAGTTTTGAACATGGACAGAAACATGAAACAACTGGTATATGTAGTAACTACGCACTGACATGCAGGATACTGAGCCAAAATCATAGCAACTAAAACAGAATTAAGTAGGCTAGTCATCATGTGTAATATAGGGCTCCTCAACAACCAGACAGGTACCGAAGAGAGTCCTCTAAGTCCCAATGAGGGGCCACATAGCCTGAGGGATCGCCACTGACGGACAATCGAAGCATTCTCCTCCACTGGGCGTAAATGTTCCTTAGGATTTACAATTCTCTGTTTTGGGCCGCTCCCAAATTACTGTTGCCTTCAAGCTTTTCTTTTCCAGGAGCAAGGGAAATGATACCGCCCAGTATGGTGAGCAGCATGTTCACATACTGCAGCTCCAGATCTACCAGGACCCCTTCCTCTGCCGCTCCTAGTTGCGGGAGGACAAAGCCTTTTAGGTTCGGGAGTGTAGGAGGAACCCTGCAAGACTGCTCCACCACCAGAGCCCCCTCTTTTGCTCAGTAACCTAACTCTTTAGAGCTGCATTTTTGCTTGTTCTTAGCTGGGTAACAACAGAACCTCCCAATAACCATACAAACTCTGCACATTAACAGTTCTGTGAACCCCTGCAGAGTGATTGAGAGAAAAGCCCAAAACTAGAAGTAAAAACTCGACACCTACTGCATTGACGTTGGTATGCTATGAGCGTTTAAGGAGCGCTAGGACGCTGCGCGCGAGACTACAGGTGAACACAATAAAGGCCTGATTAAGCGATCTGACTGGTGGCTTATGTGAGCTGACAGATGCCCATATGATGCTCAGCCTGATTGTTCTTTGAACAGTTAATCACCCTGGAGATCAAACTCTCTTTTTTAATTGCTACTCTAAATCATACTAGATAGTTTGATACCAGTAAACTTAACAATCGGCTAGGTAGTTGATACCAGTAAACTTAACAATCTGAATGTGGTTTTTACTTAAAACTTTCTTGATCATATATTCTATTACTAGTCTCACCAATCCAGTTACTTGTTTGGAAGTGGATGTAAAATTTCATCAAAAGAACGACCCAACTTGCATCAAAATAACAACCGGAATCTTCTGACAAAGTCGATACCTCTACAAAACACCTACAAACTCATATCTTAGTGTCTGTTTTCGCCTTTAGCATAACTCTTCTTTCTGCAGTGATGTAAAGCAGCTTATATGAAATAATTTATGGCGTAATTTTGACTCAATGGCTGGTTGGGCCTCACAGTTGCTTTTCTCTAACAGATTAAGTATTCACTATTATAATTATTTACGACCCGAATTTGCTTACGAGTGTATAACCTGAGATCTAGCGGTCTGCTCTCTGCAGTGTAGCTAGTCCCAAAACAATCTCTAGTTTTTTTCATTTTCAAAAATATTTTCGTAGTCATCTTCTTTTCTCTTTGGTCATGCATCACGGTTGACCACTGATTCAGTTTGTTGCGAAATATTTTGTGCAGGTGTTTGACTCGCTCCATATGAACTGAAGTAATGCGTTGCTCCATTATGTTGTTTAATTGCTCGATGGTCTTTCCACCTCTGGTTATATTAGGGTTTTACTCACCCATTTTATAAAAGATGGCGTGAGCAGTTTAGTTTCATGATATACGCTCTCTCTATATATTTCGGTTAGCTGGATTAGAGCATTATATTTTTCCTTTTATTACAATATAAACTAAAACAAAATTATTATATATGTTTTATGTTAGGCAATACATTGCATTTTACGTCATTTATATCATTTTATTTATTAAATAAAATTATTTTCATGTTATTTTATTTTATTTACATTTTTTTTACTGGGAGTAAGTTGAAGTTTTTATAAATAAATATTTAGATAAATGTAAGCTAAATGTATTGATTCATATAAAAATATTTGTATAATTTTTTTTAGTTATTTAGTATTTTAGATTTACAATAATATTTATTTTTTTATTGTGATATTATCGTTTATTTAATAAATTTAAATGTTGATTTATGATTATTTATTCTAGAAAGTGTTTTTATTTTTTAAGAAAATAAATTTGCTATCTAAAATTAGTTTCAATAAAAAATTAATGTAAAATATTATTAATAATATTTTAACAATGTAATTTAACTCTTTTATACTTTGGTTTATTTTTTGAAATTTGATAATCTTATTTTTGGTAAAAGTGTGGTTTATAATTTTATAATTGTTCAAAATATGTCATTAAATACATAAGAAAAAACATTAAACCTCTAGATTATACAAAACAATCACTTAAACTTGTAATTTCATCAAATTTTTTAACATAATTTACCAAAAAAATCTTTATCAAAATAATCAAAATATACACATTTCAACATTAATAGTATAAACTAATCCAACTAACTAAAACTTATTTATTATTAATATTTATAATTTAAATTAGTTTTTTAAATGTATCTTAAACTTAAGTTATATTAAATTATATTTATAAGTTACACTTTGAACTGTAAAATAAACTTTTAAATTTCATGACATTTCGATCTTATAATTATAATAAAACTATATTATATATAATTTTTAACATAAATAAGAAATTTAAAAATATATATATATTTATATTATATTAATAAAATAATTGTTTATAAAGGGAGGAGGAGAACATGGCTAAAAAAAATATAGGAATGTAGTTGCTCGTGTGATTTAGTGGCATCCCCTTGTGACTTTGAAGCCTTAAATTCCCAACTCCTAAAAAAAAAATTATATATATATATAATATATAATATAATATATATATATATATATATAACTTTGACCTTAAATTGTAAAATAAACTTTTAAATTTAATACTATTCATCTTATAAATATGAGAAATATATATATAAAGAAATATATATATATATATATATATTATATATATACTATATATATATATAATTTTACCATCACTTAATATAAGAAACTTATTCTTTTCCTTATATATATAAAGGTGAGTGAGATCTTTGGAAGGCTTAGTCTTTTTTTAAGAATATTTTTGTTTAATTATGACAAAGTTATTATACATTTTATCTAAAAGAGTTAAAATCTTTCATATATTATATTTAGATAAACATATTTTAAGAAAATTAAAATGTTTTATATATTATTTTTAGATAAACATATATTAAGAAAAATGCACAAATAATAAAGATTAAATTCTGATAAAAATATTAGTAATCATTACATTAGTATAAACCATTCCCATCTACTAGTCCAACCATCATTACAAAATCCATGTTGTTTATAAAAGGATTGAAATAGTTTATAAATAGAGGATGAACGTTCCAAGGTAAAATTGATATCATGTTTTGTTGGATTGTTAATGTATTATTTAATAATTAAATAAATAAGCTTAAAAAAATTATAATTAAACCTATTCCTAATTTCTAATCTCTCACTCGTTGTTTTGTTCCTAAAAATACAAATATCTATCCACATGGATATACCTATCATTTTTATATTATACTTGAATTGTAATTATAAATTAAAATTATATACTAATATTATAATATTTCAACTTTTTTTAGAGTCTATTTTAACATTTTTGATGGTAAAATTTTAATATTTAGGTGTGTTAAATTAAATATTATGATCTATATCTATTTAATTTTAATTTATATCACATTATTAATTTAATGTTATTTTGATAATTTTATCATCTTAATCAATGTTATCCTTCTTTTGTTTTGGTTGGTTCTCATGTTTCCTTTAGCTTGGGTTGAATTATTAGTTCTTGAAAGCCCTAGTGAGACAAATGCTCTGGAAGCCCTATAACAACTTGGGTTGAGTTACTAGTCCTAGAAGCCTTGGTTGGACAAATGTCGTGGAAGCCCTTGGTGGGTTGAGTTAGTAATCCTCGAAGCCTTGGTTAGACAAACACTCTTGAAGATCAACTGCATTTGTGAGTTGAGTTACTAGTCCTCGAAGCCTTGGTTGGAACAAACACTTTGGAGCCCTCGAAGGCTTGGGTAGAGAGCAATGTGATGATGGTTTTGTAATGTCTAACCATGAGGTGGAATCATTGTTTGATGGGTTGAGGTGGTTTGCCTCTCAAAGCCCTAGATGGTTTTGGATTGATATGTTTTATGAGATCCCACATTCATGCTTGGAATATAGCACGGGGCTGAATGGTTGAAGAGGGTTTTGGCTCACCCATTCTACACTCGGTTGGGACATGGAAGTCTCATCCTAGGGTTGGATTTTACATCATCAATATGAGGTTATTTCTCTTTGTATTTATATGAGCATTATATTGGATTATATGTGGATTATATGTTTGTGGTTCCCTTCGTATTTATATTGAAATTATGTTGGTTATGTGTAGGTTTGATGACCTAATTGATGAACTGGAAGCCAATATGTTGAGGTGTCAATGATTCTTAGTGATTCTTAGCTAAGTATCAGACCCCTATGCTAAGATATGTTATTTACACCTGTATATTACATATTCATGATACGTTTGACGAAATCCTTGCCATGGCTAGTATGGGTCAAGTCAAGGGCTTCTTTAAGTATTTTCATTTGCCGCATTGTTTCCTTCTTATCTTTCTATTCTAAAAGTGTCATTCAATTATGCGTAGTGACCTCGGATCTCAGCCTGAAAAGTGGCTCAAAACATTGGGACACTAGCACATCACTAAGAAAAATAGTCCCTCGACATTGGCATGCCTTTTAGTGAGAGCTTCAAATGCCTCCTTGATGTTGGTAGGCCTATAGCAAGGGAGAATCTCGAGGTCAAGTGGTCTAAAGCCTAATAGGGATTGGTTACCAAAAATGTTAGGATGGTTCTTAAGAGTCATGTAGCTGATGTTGAGGAATTGTCTTGTCTCCACCCTAAGGCTTTACCGCAATCCTTCCAAAATCGGTGAAAGGATAACTAGGCACTATGGGAATTTTCCTAAGACCACCTCAATGAGTTCCAAAAACCATCTCGCAATCAAAATCTAAACCAAATAAAAGAACCCCATCACACCATGGCTATCTAGAAATGGAAAGGCAAGGTGGAAACCAGTGTCACACCTAGAAAAACCCATGTCCGTGATAGTAAGAGAACCAAATACACACATGCATGTACCATGCATTCACAAACTCGCTAGGAAATCATATATGGTACATGTTACTTGCAAGTATTCATGTTGAAACTATTTTATCCAACTCTTCCTTATTTTTACCTTGATTTCATTTGATTCCTTTTCCTTCCTTTTCTTTTCTTTCTTCAATGTTAGAGTGCTCCAAGAATACTCTAAGTGTGTAAGAGTACGAGAGAATAGAGAGAGCTCTAAGCTAAAAATGATAAAAAAGAGCTCTAAATTGATCCTAAGTAGCCTTTCTATTATGGAGGTCTCCATTTTCTACAATTTCCTCTATTTTTCCTTCAATTTCCCTCTCGACCTTTCATCTCCCTATTCTCCTATTTTCCTTTTTTTTCATAAGTAAAATAACACTTAATGTATCTTTTCCTTTTCAGAGCCTTTTATAATCATTTTCCAATGCCTTATCCATAATAAACTAAAATGAACACCCACTAAGATGTTTTTCCCAACATTCACCTTCGAATAAGTGTCTCGTGACCTCAGTCTCATTTTTCCTTTATTAACTTTATTACATGAACTTTTAACCACAACGATTTTACAACTTCTTAAATATTATGGTTGCCAATATAAGGGGAAGACGAGAATGCAAGGGTGTTAACTTGGAATCCCTTATAGATTTATATTCTCTTTGAAAGATACCCATGGGCTCTAACATTTATACGATGAGAAGGAATAAGGAAGGAATAATTCATGGATAGATTTCCATCCTACCATACCATTGGTGACAATTTTCTATGCTTCAAGAAGACAAACCTAATTTTATTATGCTTCCTTATTTTAACCTCTAAAGATGTGATAGACAGAATTTTCATGAAAATGGTTTAGTATACCTTGAATTTTGCAAAAAATAAGGATGATATGATTAGTCTTAGGAAGAGAGCCTTATTGTAAATTCTTGATGGTGAGAAAGGAAACTCCTAGGATTACTATCTCGGAGACCGTCCTTTATTTACCCAACTGAAGCATGAGTAGAAGCCCATACATTTCAGTAGACTGTTTGTCCTCTTTCCAAGTTCCTATGAATACTTAACTTCTATATTTCCTTTGGGATTAAAGAAAATGCTTCTTTCGAAGATATTAGGAATACTTAACTTCTAGATTTCCTTTGGGATTGAAGAGAATCTGTCCCCCTCCACCCATCCCCAACCATAAAGGAATGTCAATGGTTTGAAAAACAAAATTTCTTTTTTATTGGAAATTTTTTAATATCTAATGACAATAATGTCAAAATATACAGTTCCAACTAATTAGAACATTGCCCATTGAACATTTCCATTCATGTTTTCATTAATTTTAAAATATTAAAAATAACTAAATTAAAAAAAAATATGAATAAATTAGAGCAAACTTTTAATTTATTGAAAAACAATTGGAGTTGTGCAAAAAAATGAGTTTGTCAAGTTATTAATTCACTTTGTAAAAATACATATGAATTGTATAAAAAATAAACTTAAACTTTGTATATAAACACAAAGAATAATTCACTCCATAAAAATACATAAGTATACTACAATATATTTACAAAACCTAAAATTTATGTACAAAAACTACTTATAATCCTTAGAGGTGTTTATTTAGACATGTTTCACAACATTTGTAAATTTGTTGATTGCACTGTGGTCCAATAATTATTTTTTTAGAGTTTTCCTATGTAAGTCACTAATCACCTCACCATCCAACCCATACCCAAGAGTACAAACTTGAAGTATAATCTTTAGAAGCTTTGATTGAGACATGTTTAACAATATTTATAAACTTGTTCATTACATTGTGATTCAATAATAGGTTGGTTAGGTTTTTCTTTTCTAAGTAATCAAGCACCTTACCCTCCAACCTTTATGTAAGAGAAAGATATTATTTAGGGTTTAAGGACCTTCTACATAAAGATGCATTACTCCATATAAGCTCAACATGTCCCTTATAAGAATTGGACCTAGATAGACATGATTCCAGTCATTCCTCCCAACCACCAAAAATAGTTCCAAGTGACATACTAAAGTTTGCCACAACTTATTCACTCAATGCCACAAATTATAAAGAAAACCATTTCACTTTTTTAATTAAAATAATAATAATAATAATAATTGAATACCTCAAAAAAATGTTTTAACCATGGATATCTAAAATGTATACAACTCTCTTATTTAAATGGATAAAGTTGGCAAAGAAAATTTCTTTTATTTAGTTAATTTAATTTAATAAAATATAATATTAATGTTGTTGTTATTTTCTTAAATAAAAAAACCATGAAACAATTTAAACTAAAGTTATTTTGATAACCTAATTCATCATTATTTTATCAACTTAAAGTAATTTAAAAAATTATAAATTCATAAAATAAAATTTCATATTAATATACTGAATAAATATTAATTTTAAAAAACTTTGAACTAAATTAACCTTTTTGTATATTTTCATATTGAATAATGTTGTAGTCTATTTCTTTTATTTTTGGAGGTTTTATGCCAACTCTAATTTTCCTAGAATCCAACAGTGATCCCTTGGAATCACAAATTTGATTTGTAAATTCTCCACACAATTTCTCAAGGCCCTAAATCCATATATACAATCAAAACCCGCCCATTTTAATAATAAAAATGAAGTTTTGGGGAAAACAATTTCACTAGTTTCAACCAAAAACTATTAAATTCACTTATAGACAAAGCATTTATTTATTTTCTTTTCAAAATAAGTGTATTCTAATTCATTAAATAAACATAGTGATAGTGAAAATTTAAAATTTGATAAACTTAAAAAGTCCCAATAAATTCACTTGTAGAGGTGACCAAGAAGGATTTGATTACTGAGATGATCTTAATACCATGTTGCTATAAGCCAGATGGCTGGAATAACATGAGAGGTATTACAAGTGAGATGGTTCCAATAACTTGACAACTCAAATAAAGTTTAGATTTTATTAGTAAGGTCATCTTTATTGCATAACAACTCACATTTCATAAGTGATTGGTTCACATAACAAGATAGCCATAAAAGAGTTGGTCATAATAAAATAATATTTAATTTAATTAGTCAAATGGCGGCAATAACAAAACAAATTATCATCTCATGATTCAAGGAGTTGTGGTCAAACATAATTACCAGCTAAGCCATTAAAGTCCTTCACCAAGTTGTTCAATCGCAATGTCAGATAATTTATTTGTACATTTAATATTGCCACTTATCCATTGGTAGTGGTGGGTGAAATGAGGTTTTAGGGTGTACGTAAATAAGTAGATTTGGATTTTCTATTGCTAGAAACTAGAGAATCTATTTAAATTACAGATTCTCACAATATTTAGGAATTTGAGAATGAAGAGAAGGGTCAAGGAATGATATTTTGCTAATGGTCAAATTCCAAAATATTCTCGAGATATTCAATGAACAAAAAGATTGCCCCATGGAAATATATGCAACTAAATACTAGGTGGGTCTTGACATATGAATCAATAGGTTGAGATCTTACTAAGTCAACAAGTGAGATTCTATCTAGAAACATCATAGTTTTCTCTACTTTGTATCTAATATAAATTAAATGTAAATATAGATATATTTAAAAAAAAAAATATTAATAGAAAGAGAATATATTAATAAAAGGGAAAAGTAAGCTTGAAACAAAAATCAAAGAATTGAGGAAACTCTTGACCAAAAAATTATCTCTAAAACCTTTGGTCATTTTAAAAAAAATATAAAAATAACAAAATCTGTTGAAAAAGAAATCAATTACAACCAATTTTCAATTAATTGAGAAAAAATAAATTTACTTTCAAAAATAAAGATAAAAAATGAGATGTGTTCATTTGTGTACTTATTACTTAAAAAAATTCTAACTATGATAAATTACTTTTACTTTATATACAATATATTAAACTTGAACTTAAACATTTTAAGCAAATAAAATATAGTATGAAATTATTGATAATCTTAGTTAAGACATGTTTTAAAATATTTATCAATTTGTTAATCACATTATAATTGGCATGTTAAAGTTTGTA